>PVHY01000096.1:204512-337291 GCA_004024945.1 Uropsilus gracilis | reverse complement strand
TATTATCAAGTACAGTTTTTGAGGTAATTTGAGAATAACAGAGTTGGCCTATACTTACTTGCCTATAGATTCTCTGTCTCTCTCTCTGTCTCTCTCTCTGTCTCTCTGTCTCTCTGTCTCTCTGTCTCTGTCTCTGTCTCTGTCTCTGTCTCTCTCTCTCTCTCTCTCTCTCTCTCTCTCTCTCTCTCTCTCTCTCTCTGTCTGTCTCTCTCCCTGGATCTTTCTCTCTTTCTTGCCAACCCCCCTTCCTCTCCTCATTGGAACAACAGTAAGAAAATAAATCTCAACTGCACAATTTGTAACATTTTTTCCCATGATGCAGTCTATCATTATTTGAATGACTAAAAGCTTTAATTATTTACTTTTGGGAGTCCCTGAAACCCATGTCATCACAAATACTAGAGAATATTCTGGGAAAGGTCTGAAACACTTCCAGTTAAACTCTTGACTTAATATCTCAAGAAGGAAAAAAAAAATTATGTTTTACCACATATTTTATTAAACCCTTTAGGTCCTTTTACAAGAGAGGAAATACCAATTAACGTATAATTTAGCAGAACAAAATATTATCCCATTTCAACCAGTACCCACTTCCTTGAAGTTTATTCAAGCATTAATAACCATTTAATGCAATTTAACTACACTGAGGTATCCATTACATTAATATAATATATCCATCAGGAAATTAGAGTTTTGTTTCCATGAATTTTGTATTACAAGAAAGTCTTTATAATTTTATTCTACATTTTATGATGCTTAATTTCAACTCCTCAGTCTGTTATAGTGTGAGAGGATCAAAATGTTCCTAATGCTATAAGATTACAATTACTTGATTTATTGAGACACAAATCACAAATGATTTTTATATATCCATATTAAAAACATATTTGAGGATTTAAGTCACAAGATGTGTCAGGATCATCAAATCTCATTAGGAATATAACAATGTGTCTATGTTTTTGAGAACTAGTCTTTGACAGTGATCCTTTTAAAGTACACATATGGGATGATGTCCATAAAAGTAAGTTCTTCATGGTCTGCAGACTTAGGCAGTGCTTTCAAGAATAAATTATATTACTCAGGTGGACAATTGTTTCAGTCTATATAGTCTTACACGCTTCAGTTAAAGGAGTACATTGTCATAGAATTTTAGTTATGTTTCAATATGTAAGCAAAAAATAATCAAAATAGCATATATTAGACTAAGACTAGATGTTTAGGTGACTTTCTAGACCTTCTGTTGGGCATCTTATCTTGCAGAAAATATGTAAAGATTAAAAAAAAAACTGGATCAAAGAACTTGAATTCTTAGTGTCAGGAAAAGAACTCAAGACCCTAGGTATGTAGATTAAAGTTCTATCCACAAATTAGTGAGCCTTTTCCTGTTAGGAAAAAAGTTTGTGAGAACATGAGTGAAAGAGACACATTTAGGCTTTGTAGTATCTTTGTTCCCATTTTGAAAGAATTGAGGAAATGAGCTTTCAGAGTTTCTAAACTCTTTGTAAACTCTCTCCATGTTTAAGGGAAATAAACTACATTGTCAAGGGATCACCCTATCTCCATGCAGAAAGAGTTATCAATTTATATGATCACATTTGTCTTTTCAAGTAAAATTTGTCTTAATCTTAAGATTTTTATTCTTTCTTTCTAGTATAATCTAATATTTTCTAAGCTTAGAAAAGATAAACTTAAATGGTATCTGCAAAGAGAAAAAATTGGAATTCTAGAAGGAAACTAAGAAAAAGAAATCCCTACTATCTTGCTAAGTGAATTTTGAGGTCATAATCAATTAATTCCATAAAACCTTCCTCTAACTGAGGAGGTTGTAATTGTGTATAAATTGGAAAACAAATATAAAATCAGGAGATGTTCTATGAATTTCAGCAAGGTAGACCAGTTATGCAGGCAAATTTTATTCCTCACACATTCCAAAGTTAAGGCATCTCTAAACACAATAATTTCTCACTTTTTGGTCTAGATTTCCTAATTGATTCAGTTCTGTAGGTTACTTTTAAGCACTGTTCTGAAGGCTAGAAGGCAAATAAGTTTAAAAAAATGCATCTTCCAAGCAATTTTTAGTTAAGTCCATATGAATAAATGTTATATGTCTTCAGTTATCTTTTCCTCTCCATCTTTGTTATCTATATCCTTGTAATAAAATAAAGTGAGATCATAAACACATGGTGTTTGTCTCTATTTATCTAACTAATCCAACAGTAAGGATAGAGTCCTTAAGGAGTAATGCTTCAGCAAGATGGATAAATAGCTTTAAATTCAATGAGTAAGGCTTTCTTACGAGGCAACAAGTACTTAGAACAGAAGTGAATGAAGAGAAATAGCCAAATGTTTGCTTCAGCAAAGAAATAGATACTTGGAAAGGACTTCTGAAAGGTGAGTCTAATCTATTATAGTAATATTTTCTTTGCTGTTTACATTTCATTTCCACTCTTTTTAAGTTTCATTTTTTTTGTTGTTCTCATATGTAGTTTCTGGTAAATAAATACTGCACTCTTCCCTTATTTTTATTTTTAATGTGTCTATCAAACATAAACAAACTCATCACTACTTATTTAGTAAACATTTAGTAGGCACTTTACTACATGCCAAACATTTGCTATGTTTACCTTATAGTCTATAAACCTCTTCTAAGTCTCCTCTTCTGCCTTCTGGCTTCCTCCCATGACGGGAATGTGCTAAGATGTAAATGGTGAATCTGTATCATTAAAATCTCTTATTCAGAAGTCCACATTTCCAGGAGATATGCAGCCTGGACTATCTACTTCCAAAATTATTCACCACATTTTATCATTTCCCCAAACTTTAGTGAAGACTAAGGAAAATTGTTACTCATTCAATCACTGTTGGGTAAATTAAAAAAAATACTATCTCAAATAATTTTTAGATGACTTTTTAACTAATTATCACAAAGTTTTAGGGACACTTTTCTCCCCACTTACCTGTCACATTGGAGAATCCCATTAGTACACTTTTGAACCTATCCCCTTTGCCAATGTATTAGACCACTATGACTGGCTACACATGGAATTGACAAATTGATTCTTCATTAGCTTACATAAAGATGAAAAGGCCTTAAATTTGATAACTAATAATAAAAATAAGAACTATAATAAGTTTGTTATACATAAAAAATTATCAATGAAATTAAAATGCATGAAAATATCATTTTTAAGGAAAAATATTCAAATGAGAAAGAATTTTTGAGAAAGTTGTGAACAGCCTATGTGAATAAGTACAAGTTTGCTCTTCTTACCAGGCGTCCATATTCTTTTTTACAGCTCACTGTACTTCTTAGCATGACTTTATTAGAACCCATTATTAGTATTTACTATTTTGCTTCACTGTCATCTAGACTAAAACTTCTTAATTCAATCATTTCCACCCATAAATAGATTATACAGGTAGAAATACATATTTGCCAAGTTCCTGGGGAATCAGTTGGTTTATGGAAGTGATGAAGTTACTATCATATAAAATAAAGAAATTTACCAGCAAAACATTTAACTTTTAAAAACAAAATATATGCAGCATCCCTTTCAAAAGGCAGCAACACTAGAGCCATTATGTTCCATTTGACTTGGTCTGTTTAGATTTAACAGCTAATTTCCAATTAAAGTTAATGCTGAGATACCCTGCATCTATGACCTAAAACTTAAGGGTTGCGGTTTAAATTGTGTGAATTTCAGCTCTACCAAATTAAACAACACAAATTATACTCTGAAAAATTAAAATTAGTATCACTACTATATACTTTTTTTGGTATTAAACTTTTACTCTTTTCCCTTAATAATAATAATAATAATAATAATAATAATAACTCCAAAATTATTAACTCAGCATTTGAGTCATTTCTATGAAATGAACTTTAATTCTCTGAAAACTTAAAATATAACCAGAAATGTTGAAGAGACTATCAACAAATTAACCCATAGTATGTGAAAGAGTTATTATGATCTCCAATACCCAGGGTTGAAACAAGGAGCTTCAAAGAAGAAAACCAGTGCTTTGGAATACAAAATCTAACAATTCAAATCTAGGTTCTGTCTGATACTCAGCCCTGTGTACTTTCCATGAAACAGCAACACTGGAACAATTTGATGTCTCTATTTCTAGAAACATAAAAACAAATCCTCTTCAATCATTGATAGGGTTCTTTTTACTGTTTTCTTTTTTTTATTGTAACAGTGAATAAAACACTTCATCTGTTATTTCTGAAAGTCAGTTTTCTAATTTCAGTTTTTGATTTTTATTTTTCTAAAAAAAATACATTATTTGTAGAAGTAGTAAATTATAAAACATGTTTGTGCTCTGTAGTCAGGAGACATTCATCTCTAAACCCACTGCTTGATGTAAATAGTTTTACCATAGAGAACCACACTTCATCCTGGGAGTCTTTGTTTCCTTAACAGAACGTGGAGATAATAATTATAACTTTTCATGAATAATTTTAACTTTTCATTGTCTTTCATCTCATCATGAAGATGAGAGACAATGTATATGAAACAATTGGTGATTAGCAAATATTCAGTATATCGTGGCTATTTAGATTGGTTCAGGATTAAATTAATGACAATCTATTGGACAAAGAATTGATTCTGTAGAAATCTACAACATAAACATTATTAAACTCTTTGGTAGTGCCACCCAAATATACTACTTATATCAGAGTTCTCTTTAGAAGAGTAGCTGGAGTTTATCATGGTAGGTATTTAAACAGATTTTTTTGTTTGTTTTGCTTTTTCTTAACATAGAATAAAAAACTGGAAGTCATGTTCAAAATATGATTGTAAGTAGAGTTTGAGCTTAATGTTTGGAGTCTAATTTCTTTTTCATTTTTACCATTTCTTTTTGTGGGTATTCCTCTAAGTGGTACTAAATAAAAATTACAGACTGCAATTGGATAAAGTTTGGTCCCCAAGGCACTATGAAAGCCTTCCTGGGAAGAGAGAAAATAACTGTACAGTTCCTGTCAGAGTCAAAGACAAGTACATACTAAATGAGTGAATATGGGTTCTTAAATGTAATTTCTCATCATTGTCAATAAACATATATTAAATCCTTATAAGGACAATTTAGCTAGACAAATGTGGCCTGCTATATTATTTAAATGGCTCTGTTCCATGCAATAAATTAAATATCACCCAGAATTCAGGGCTGTTTTTCAAAATCAGGTTTTAGGATTTATACTTTCACTAATTTATAAAAATAAGGTTCACAGTTTATATATTGTTTGGTAATATTGTGTCAATATTCATCTATCTAAGTACTAAGGTGGGAAAGTCTGATGAAAAAAATATTCACAACTCATATTGCCAGGCATAAACTAAATGTAGTTTGAAAGTGTTCATCTTTGGCAATAGCAATTGCTCCCCAAATTTGACTGTTATACATATATTAAAGAAAAACAGCCACAGAACTGCAGATACTATCTATTTTGTTGAGAATATAAACTGATTCAAATTTATTGAAGGGTGATTTGTCTTATATCAAAATATAAATTGTCCAAGCCTTTCACCTGCCAAAGCCTTGATTGGAAAATTTTTCTAGGTGATTTTTTTCACCTAGAAAAAAGTGTATCACTTTTTCCATGCCATCACCTCCTCATTCCCTACAGTGCCACTTTCTCTCCATTGACTAAATTTCATTATTCCTTAATTCTCAACTTAAATATTACATTCCATTGAAAGTTCACTTACCTTATAATATTCACTGGCTTCATCTTGGATTTCCAGAGTCAACAACATATCTCATGCCACCATTTACTTATACAATTATTGTATCCTAAGTCTTACAGAATATTTGCCACATTGCACACACATAGTGAGTATCCATTAAACAAAGGAATAAATATTTGAGTGAATGAAAGATTGAACTGATATATTTGTACTCATGATGTAGAATAACTACTTGTATATATTTTTAAATTACATTAAAATTTATACTCACCATAATATTTTCCTTAGTAGAATTTCATCTTGTTATAGAATTGTTTAAGATATAAAAGCAAAAATAAACCAAATCTGTTACTGTCTTTCTGGGAAAAAAAATAAATGTTTAAAGCAACTACTATGTGATAGATACTCTCTTAAAGACAAAGAATGATAAACAAATAAGCCGTGATAATACCATATGACCAATACACTTAAATTCCAGTACACTTAAATACACTTCACATTTTGTTAATGTGAAGCCAGAGAAATAAAATTATGGCTCCGTGAAAACTAACTAGCCATTCCCAATGTTGGGAAATGCTTGAAGCAGATTAAAAGCATTCAAATAGGTTAAAAAAAAGAAAAAAGAAAGAAAAAGAAAGTATCACATGGAAATCTCAAAATAGAAAATGAATGTATCTGTACCCTCATTAGGGAGAATCCTATAATAGGGAATGAACAATTATATGATCTATGAATTCTTCGTGTTCTGCTATATTCCAAACTAACTTGGATGTTTTCTTCAGGAATATTCATACAGTGCCCATGATGCACATTCCTGGATCATTCTGAACACACACACACACACACACACACACACACATACACACACTCCCCATTTTGTTTCTTTGACATTTTACTATATCTAGAATCTTTTAGTGACAAATTTTCTCATAAACATGCAGTGATAGTAAAGAAATTAAGAAATCAGTTATGAAAGGAACTTCAATAACATTTATTTCATTCATTCAATTTGCTGCTTAATTGCTATGCATATTGAAAAAGAATTGATTTCTATTTTCCCATAAAATTATTTGATTCTAATATGTAATACACTATTCTATAAGTTTTCATGTATATGTGTATATAAACAGACTAGATAATATGTGTATATTTACACATATTAGGTTTCAGACCACAAATTGTATTAATCTATCTAGTCAATTAATTTAAATGACTTAGAACTATCCAGATTCTTAGTGCTCATATAATGTAACCTCCAAATATGCAAGTGGAGAAACTAAACCACAGGGAGGATTATTTTGTGTTTTCTTCAAGGACTGAAGACAAGTACCTAATATAGATGATTCTAATCAACCTCAGGAGTCAATTTCCAAAATCCAAAAAGAGAATTGTTTTCCTCTTAGTTACCCATAAATTTTTACAAATTTCTCTATTTAAATGCAGTTGGAAATACCCAATAGAGATGGCACTGAAAACTATGTTTTCACGCTCAGCCCAGGGTTCCCAGGGCCCATCAAATTACCTCCCACTTTAGTCAGTATGTTAAGTGTTGTTGATCATGCAGCAACATAGATCTATGATTCTAACCATAAATGCCAACCCAGTATCATTTATATCTAAATGCTTTCCTATAAAATCTCACAAGTTGAAAGGTAATATTTTATATTTTTTCACTATGTCTGTTTGCCAATGACGACACACAGCAGTAACCAAAAGTTACACAAAGACACATAAACTAAGGGTGACAGTAATTTCTGTCTAAAAGAAAGGAAAAAAAAGAAAGAAAATCAACTATTTGGCATGCAAATATTTTCTATGACTTTTTTGCCATCTCCCCCATTTCCATGGTAAGATTATTCATGTGACAAATGACATAAGATGGCCTTATGAAATTTTGTCTGGAGCAATTTTTGCTGCTAATGGAAATTATAAATAATATGTGTCTTTCGTCAACTGCATTCTTCCATAATCTAATTGTATCAAGCTAATGAGACCTGGGTTAGGAAATGTTCTGAGGTTCCCATGCCCCAGGTCAGGGAATGCTAAAAACATCTCTGAGCAGATGTGCTCAGTCTCTGAGAATGGCAGCTGGAGCACATGGTTACTCCACAGAGGCTGGCTGTACAGGGGCCTGTGCACTTGACCTTCTGCTGGAGGTAAAGAGTTTTCCTGTTGGTTAGCTGCAAAGCTGAGAAGGGAGGGAAGGCAGCAGGAGATAAAAACTCTCCTTTTCACCCTCTGTCTCCCAACCTTTCTTTTATAAATTGTGTGGAAGATTATCCCCATTTTCTTCTCAAGGAAATGGTTGTAAATATTGCCTTTTCCAATACTAGCACAGGGGTTGGCCCTCATGTTGCTGAAAAGGATCAAAAGGCCAGAGAAGGGTTGCTTGCAAAATAAAACACCTTCCCCCCCATTCTCCAAAGTAATATTGTTTGCTCTACAATTTCAAAGGTTGATATAACACAACTTCAGACTATTATACATTTAAAATGCTTGAAAGATGATTTTAGATTTCACTTGGTTAAAAGATATCTAAGTAAAAAATTCTAACATACTCCAAAAGTAGTATATGCTAAGAAAACCAGTCCATCCCCCTCACCAATCCTGCCCTAACCTTTTCAAACTTGAGGTTAGGAAGTGTGGGCAACAGCTGAGATATAATTACCTATACCCTCTGAATGATGTCATGTAAGGACTCAGGAGTTGATTCTAATCAACCTCAAGAGTCAATTTCCAAAATCCGAGAAGAGAATTGTTTTCCTCTTAGTTACCCATAAATTTTTACAAATTTCTCTATTTAAATGCAGTTGGAAAATATTTTTTTCTTACTGTTATTCTTTCTCTTGCCTATTTTTTAACCACCTGCATCCTTGCCCGTTTCTCTGTACAGTGTGAGTGAATGCATGCAGGCGCACATCTGTGCTTCCTTTCTTTCTTTGAATCAAGACATCACAGGTTCCATCACACCACTGAGGAATTTCTTCTTCAGCAAGTCTCCTGGGGTTTTATTTAGGATATTTCAAATAACCCCAAAATAAGGACACTCACCGATTTTCTAAGGGTGTGATGGGTTCTAACAGTGACCATATTCCTTCTTTCTCCTCATTGTGAACTTAAACTCTGCCTTCTTAGTCCTTTGTGCTGTCTATTTGCCTCCTGCCAAAGAATTCTTCCTTTCCTGAGGCGTTTACATCTTTCACATATTTGTGGACTGTTATCATGCCCCTCTTAGCAATCACTTAGCCAAGATATACATTACTCTGTGCTCTTTTAATCTCTCCATATAAATCAAGTCCTCAGTCCCTTAGTCATTTTAGTGCTCTTCTATGAAGTAACTCCAATTTGGCTTTGTGTTCTGAGGCGACAAAAATGGAAGACAGATTTCCCTGTTTAGACTCACTTTAGTCATGTTGCAACACCATCACCTCCTGTTCTTTAATGTGAAACTTTTTCATATGCCAACTAAATCAATACTCCCTTATATTATTGGCTTTTGTTATTGTTATAGCCTTTTCTCTTTGGAGATCTAGTGATGGGAAACTTGAGGTGAATTATCCTATTATTTTTGAACAATAATGAGAGTACAAATCACTTTATTTTTGACAAAGGGACAGAAGCAAATCACATGACCACCCCAGATTTCCCAAGCATTTATTGAATCTTTGAATTTTTCACATTTGTTTCAGGAAGTTTCCATTGAAAATAAAACCAGACATGAGAATTTCTAGGTCTCAAAAGAAAAGATTTTAGAAGTGGGATGCAAGAGTTTATAATGTGAATACTTTTTCAGTTTTACTAACTATGCTTTGATAAAACCATTGAACAAAAAGTAGTTTCTTTTATAAGCACTAGCTAAATTGCAGAAAGAAAAAAAAATGGAAACTGATTATTTTAACTCCTTTGGAGTTATTTTCTTCTGAAAGTGTGAAAGTGTATCCGATTGTTGCTTTTAAATTTGTGTCATTCAGTGATAATCTTTCAGCTTCTTGGTTGGCTAAGGTATTTTGAAATGACTGGTTTTGAGTCACTCTTGACAGCAAAATGGATTTTAATCCATAGGTCATTAACACCTCATGTATGTTAGTTCAGAGATCTGGGGTGTGCCTATGTTTGCATTGACATTCATAAAATTCTTGAAAATTCAGATGTTTTGTTTTCTGAAGGTTTCATTTGAAATATTTTCCACATAAGCATTTTCCAACTCTCTTTGAGTAGCCACTTTTTAAAAATTTGACTTTATTTTAAATCTTATGTTTTAATCTCATTCATTAGCAGCAATAGACACTCTGGAAAGTCAGAAATGGAGGTAGAAATTGCTCAATGATCTCTGGAGATTTTATATTGGGTAAACAAAGTATAACAATCATTCATTTCCATCTTAATTTTGATTCCTAATTTTTCTAAAATATTTTCATTTCTGTAACAATAACAGTCTCTGACTCAATAGATCTGAGATAATCATATTTTCCTATTAATTTTGGAAAACAATAAATTCTATTTCTCATTTTCTTCAGTGTTTAACTTAATTAGCCACCATTTAGATCTCCATGTCTTTAACATAAATATTAAACATAAGAAAGCCATTAGCAAAGTACCAAGCTATACTCAAATATTTATATGTACATACATTTGTATATATAGATGTATCTCTGATTTTATAACTCACTATATATATTTCTGTACAATTCCTTTTTATGCATTAGAATGTATGTTCAAAAGCATATATTAACATAAATGTAATGTAAATGTTAATGTTATATGTTTTCCTATCTTTCCCACCATTTCTTAAAAATCAAAAATTATTGGGAAATAACTACTGCAAATATACCAAGGTAATAACATATTAGTTAAAAGGTTGATTTTGGTAACTTCTGTAGTTTGTCACTTTTTCTTACACCATATTTTTGCTGAAATCTATTTTCTTGATGAATCTTTCTGTGTCTGGCCAATCCAAAGTTGGGGTATTCATGCTAGCACTTCCTGTCTACTTTCTATGTTTAATTTCTATTTTATTTATCGATACTAACATTTCTACATTTTTTTTACTATTCCATCTTTTTATGCTGGTTTCCCAACTCTTCTAGTAAAATGCAAACCCATAAAGGTAGACATTTTTTTCTAATTAAAAGTTTTTAGAAACATTAGTCTTTAGTCTCAAAGGAAGGTAGATACTTGCTGAGTGACTACTTGAAAATAAAATTCCAATGAAACCAAACCTTGGTTTGGTAACAGAGTTTATTGTAACAGACTTATATTTACAATATACCTTTCTACAAAGTATAATTAAAAATGAAATATAATTAGAATAACAAGATTGAATTTAGGAGAATTAATGGGTCAAAGAAAATGTTTATTTCTTTTTTATTTTCACATACATATATATCTACGCACATATATTTCATCTACAAATAAACCATTAACTTCTAACTGATGTTGTACCAGGAAGGGACATACAACTTCATCTATAAGTTATTTCTGTCAGGGTTCTATAGCATATATAATACAGAACTGTATTGATTTAATTAATAGCAGTTAAACAAAAGCAATGTTCCAAATCCTATTTGTGCATCAAGGACTAAATGAAATCATGATTTTTCTATAAAACCACTGCCAAATACTCTATCCATACATGTTGCATCCTTCTTTATCTTCATATTTTCTAGTAAATGGTTTTTGAGAATTGTTTTTTTGCCAGGCACCACCCAAGTGATGCTTAGAGGAAATACTTAGAGACATACTCTCCCAAAATAGTCTTTTTTCCAATCTTGCAGTGATCTTATAAAAATAAACTCTTTTTTATGCACTTCCATTTTTCTCCTCATGTACATATTAGTAGCCAACATATCTTATTTATTAACATTTTTCACTGGCAGCTTTTTTACTAGAATGAAAGTCTTACAGCATCAAAATACTTAAGAACACAGTAAGATCTTATGCTGCTTTTCTTTGACCTCATCTGTAAATGTGTTAAGAAAACTCCTGTATCCTTTGGGAATTCAACCAGGATAAACTCTGCGGATTATTGGAACTAAAACAAAGGAGATTCAGGTTCAGGTAATTGATTACATTAGGATTTAAAGGTGCTTTAAAGGTAATCATAGTACAATGAAGAAACTTAGAGATTAACAACAGAAAGTGCCACCCATCTCTACAATTCAGGAAAAAGCGAGTAAGAGAGAAATGTTCCATGTTTTAATCTCTTCTATTTTGTTGTTGTTGTTTTGCAGATATCAACATTAATCAAGGAACAAATGTGTATAAATTGGTGTGTTTAATTTCTATACATGACAAGAACAGATTTTAAAAAGTGATTAATTCAGCTATGAATTTTAGGTAAATGCAAAATAAAAAATAAATATTGTTTATTTCCTCCTAACAAGGTAATTCTCAATAGATAGATATCATTATAGATATTTAGATTTAGATATAGATATAGATCTTAAAAGACCATAACAAATGAGAAACCTCTGTACATATAGAAGTTTGATATTTTTCAAGCTATTTAATCCTGCTGACCGGGCATCTTTTTAGACAAATGCTAGATCAAAGACTTAGTTGAAGGTCACAAGCCAAAGATGATTTCATTATAGAATTATCACTTCCATATAATTATCCAGAAAAACCCAACATAATAACATTCTTACTTGTGCTAAAAATTTACATTCTAATCTGCAGGAGAAACTTCATTATTCTAATATGATAAAAACATAAAATGGCTGTCTTATTTTTAAATTGGAATTTCAATTTCCAGTAACATATTTCACCATGACACCATTTGTAGTTTTTCTCCCAAACTGCTGTCTACAAAAATACTGTTATGACACAGTTTTTCTGATTAAACAATTAATAATCAACAAGATAAAGTAACATGCTCTCATCCTTGTATAAATAAAAAGATAATTTCTTTCTTTATAGCTGCATATAACAATAAGGGACTTTTAATAAATTTAAGGAGACTTTATAACAATAAAATACTTTTAATAAGTTTTAAAATATTGAACCAAAATGTCACTTTAGCTAATGCCACTTCTAATGACCTCACAACATGTCTTGAGCTGCATGGTGATAAGTTTACATTGTTATTTGGTGATAAACAAAATAAAGGTTCTGTCTTTGAAACTTAAGTAAGAGAGACTGGTTACATAAACAGCAACATTCTAGAGGTTAGTACTGTACAGTCAACAGCTTGAAGCAGCTCTAGGAGCAAAACATGGCTGGATTGCTTTTTCCAAAGAGGAAAGATTAATAGCTAAAACTCATGACCTTTGACTTTTGACATAATTCTAAGAAGTGAAATGCAATTGGAAAAAAAACTAGTGAAAGAAAATACTGTTAAAGAGCAGAATAATAACTCTTTATCTATGATAACTAAATATCTACAACCAATTAGAGGCCATACATTTACTCTCAACATACAATATGGTATATCCAACAAATGTACAGTTGTGTTTTCATCCCCAGCCTACTTATACAAAGCAAAATCTCAAATTGCTGACATGCTAGATAATGCAAATAGTTTATGAGTATGACTTCCAGTGAAAATAAACCTTTACAAATGTAGAGAACTTTTAAATGACATTTTAATAACCTTTATTTTAAGTTACTTTATTCAGACATTACTTCACAATACTTTGCGTTTCCGTAGTGTAGCGGTTATCATGTTCGCCTCACAATACTGCAATCTCAAATCTTATGACTGAACAAATACCACTGATGTTTGCTGCTAACTGGAAAAGTTAACATC
Source organism: Uropsilus gracilis (assembly GCA_004024945.1). NCBI lineage: Eukaryota > Metazoa > Chordata > Mammalia > Eulipotyphla > Talpidae > Uropsilus > Uropsilus gracilis. The sequence continues at coordinate 323,851 of PVHY01000096.1, read as the reverse complement.
AGAAGATGGCCATGAAATTTGGGTATATGTATAGCTTCCTTGAAAGAAAAATGTATATCTTTCATTATGGAGAATAATCTTTAGCAGTAATTTATCATATTACCACTACATCCTAAGAATGATTTTATAGCTTAATTATAAAATAATATAATTTAGTACATTATATCATTCATAATTCATTAATGATTATAATAAAATATCAGCTGCATGCAAGTATCAGATACAAGTCAAATCAGAAATTTTAATTGTCTTCTTCATTTCCAATGAAGGAGTAATTTAATTAATACCTGTGTATCAAATGAGTTTGCAATAAAGACTTAATGGTCCTTTTCCCTATGATGTAAAATAGAAAGTTCAAATACCATTCAGTAGATAGAAGTGTAGTTCATCAAGCTACACTTCTCATATCACTTTAGAAACAGAGCTATCATATAAATTCTAGAGGAGAAAGATCCCAGATGATGGAACTTATAAGTAATAAGCCATATACTGATGAGTCAGATAAAAAAAAAAAAAAAAAAAAAAAAAGCTTCCTGCAAAACAACAGCCTTTTTCAGAAAACCAAATTTTGGGTTAGAACATTGCAATGAAACATGGACATATTTCTTTAGTTTCCAAACAGAAAGAGAAACACTAAGAGTTGGAAATACCTACTTACTGGGTTCATCTTTATGGTACTGAAATTCTTATCATTATACAAGATTCAACCTTTGAGCTTCAAATGCCAGCTTTTTTCATTGATTGTTAGATGAATGTCTAGGCCTTGAAATGAATATATCATAAATGGAAACTTCTATTTTTTTGGCATTCTCGTAAAATTCATCATTTTGTTTTCAAGAATGTTATGATAACTTGCTATAATTCTCTGAGGAAAAAAAGCAGAAGATATGCTGTTGTTAATTTTAAATGTGTAAGCCATTAATAATTATTTCAAGATTATAAGTTATTAGAAATTTCAAAATGTGTCTCTTCTTGATTTCATTTCAAGGTGAATACTAAGAAGATGGTAAATATCTTATTTCTTCTAACATCTATTTGAAAACACATACATATGAAATTTGTTGACACAGACATCCAAAGAGGACATGTGGCCATCAACATCATCATGAACATTTTAACAAAGGATTTTGAGACCAAGAGTAGTATGAAGTGCGTAAATAAATGAGTTGAGTAGAAGTTGCTATGAGAAGTTTGTTCTGGTAGTTAAGTCAATTTTCCCATCAGACAACTAAGTGACCTCAGAAGAGGATTAAAAGTAATAGGGTGATTACTTAACAGTCAATATTTCAGAGGTTTGTGCCAAGAAATGTTGTCAGTGGCACATACATAGACCAAGCAGCCCAGCATTCGCCTCTATGGAGTGAAAAATCAACATCTTCTTTACTGAAGAAAAAAATGAGATCGCTGGAATTAGAAGTATTAAGTATAGACTAGTGTGTATACTGAACCCCTAAAGAAAAATTATCATTATCCTGACATGCAAAATGCTGCCATATATTTATCACCTTTCATAATAAATATAGTGAGTTTGCTAGTCAAATTGCTTACTAATATGTGCAAGTCCTACAGACTTGTTCAAGGAAGGGACATGAATAGAACTGGCACATTTGAAAAAAGAAGTCCATGCCTGCTAACTATTCTGAGTTCTTAAATATGAATGAATAAATGATGTGTGAAAAATCAGGAACAGCAAAGAGAAATATCAGGATCAAAAGAAAAACTAATTACACTAATTAGTGAGTTTTCATTAATTACAGGTGAAGAGCTATTATAGATAACTCAATAAACAAATTTAAAAAATACAAACAGGAACCTCTTTTATAAACAGAGGAATGGGTGGTGATAATAAACCAATGGAATGGAAACACAGTGCTATAGAAAGGAAAGAAAAAGTATCAAACAAAATAATTAATGTGTTTAGGTAATAACAATCTAAAAGTTTACACAGAAAGAAGGGGGTTACAATCTGTAGGACAAGAAACAATTTTAAAATATGAGAAAATGACTAATCACAGAAAAATATCAGGTGACAAAATTACAGAAAAACAACAGTGAAAAAATTGGAAGAAAATTATCCAATCATTATAAAGATAATTGAGAATTTACAAGTTTAAGTGAGGAGATTTTAAGGTTAATGAGTCAGCAAGTATTCAATAACCAATGAGATATATTTTTTCAACTGTTCTTGTGAAAATTTAATAGCGTTGAGGATAAAGACACTACAAGTTTCCAAAAGAATAAAATTATTAAAAACAAATAAAATTTTAATGAAATAATCCTTAATAATATCAGATTATGGAAAAGCAAAGCATTGCTAAAAACTATTTTGATTCAGTATTATATACCGTAACAAACTATCACTCAAATGTGGGGCTCAAATACAGCTATTTCAAACACCAAAAATTTACTTCACATACAGCTGCACATATGTCTTTCTAGATAGTATTTATATATGATGCATTAAAGAAAAAAACAGCTGAACAATAAGAAAAATAATACATTGTATCTCAGGACAGGTTCATTAAAGTCCAGGTAAACTTTTTGTACAAGTCTGTGCTAATGACTCTAAATAAGGTCTAAAATGATTTTTTTCTTTTTTTATCCAAATCAGAACACTGGAAGAGGAAACAAGAAAAAAGTTCTTGAGGGAAAAAAGTGGGGAATCTAACAAAATATATGTGAATGACTAGAAACTTGAAATTATTACAAAATACACAGATATTGATTATATCATTTTCAAGAAATTAAAATGTTGACAAAATATTGTGATTCAAATATAAGCTTTACAAAAGTGCTTCTTTTTTCTTATGAATTGAGGGAGTATAGAAAATAAAAATTCAGTTGGCTCTGATACTAAAATTATTATTCATGTATACTTGAAAATTGCTGAAAGGAACTGTAAAAGTTCTCACTATAAAAAATAAAGTTCACTATGTGAGATGGTGATACATCTGTGGATTAACTATAATGATGATGTCATAATATACACATATCAAATCATAACATTGTATACCTTAAACTTACAAAATATTATATGTAAACTATCTCAAATTTGAGAATATGATAAAAAAATATTTTCCTTTAAAAGGTATCATGTCATTTGATCTTTAAGGAAATTTAGTTATGTTTAAAGAAATTTAGTTATGTTTGCTCTCCCTGTGAACAATATTTACATGATCATAACAAGTCAAAATCATAAATTAATTTCCAACTTTATAAATTAACTCGTGGTAAAAAAAAATAAAAATCAACTTGTGGACAAAATATGCAAAAATTACTTGTGGATATAAAAAATAATTTAATATTAACCAACTTGATAAGTGAAAGTAATTCAGAGAAAGGAGCAAAATAAAATTATAGGCAAGAGAAATTTAAAATATTGACAAGAGTTGATACTGTTGAAGTACATGTAGTCAACGTTTTCAAAGATAAAGAATGACAGAACTCAAAGTAATGATATAACTGTTGAACTCTGAAATGCTGGGGGAGAGAAGGTGAAAATAAGTGAGATAAAGCCTATCTTTTCTAGGAAGTCCCCAGATACTGTCTCAAGTAGGGAAATATAGAAATGAAGATATAAACATAACTAATATGTTTATTAGGAATATAGCTTGTAGAAGAATGAAAATAGAAAAATAAAAAATTGTCTCTGGAGATAAAAGAGAATGGATTGATTGGATTGATTAGCAACTCTTCTATATATTTGATTAGTTACTATCACGTGTGACCCTGACAAAAATCTAAAAATATAAAGTGTACTTTCTTTTAGGGCACATTCTTCTAACTTTAAATGACCCAGGAGCACAAAAAATTACACAAGAGTTCGATGGTGCAAGCATGATAAGGTAAGGGGAGAACCTGGAGTAGACAATGAGGTATTATATACCTCGTAAAAACAAACAAAAAAACTTAACAACAAAAAGGCTTTCAAAATGCATCTGAACTTCTTGTCCTCATTTAAGGTAATTTTGTTTGGGGTTAGCCATACACTTGTGAGGTGGGAAGAGGGTTAGAATTCAAGACTGCATCTCAGCTTCTATCTCTAATTCACTGTGTGGAATTATAAAGTCTGCTCCCAGGGGCCTCTGGGACATTCTGAAGAGGCCAATCCACCAGACTCCGGCTACTTTCTGGGCCCATAGGCAAGAGCTGCATGTCCTGAGCAGCTGACCTGACCATCTTTGGATTCATCTGTTTCCAAACGCCTTCAAATACGCAGTCTCTGGGCAGAAGTAAGGGAACAGAACCGAGAATGAAGTCAACGCTGAGTTGCTCAGGAACACATAAACATACAAGACACCAATTCTTAAAATAAATAAAGGAAAATTTCTATTATTCATATCAATATTAAATTAAAAATATATACACACATGCCATCTTCATGGAAACGGATGTTAAGGTTTTATATTAAAGAGATTCTGCCAGTTTAAATATATATATATATATATATATATATATATATATATATATATGACCCAGGAAAAGTATTTCTTTTATCCTGAGCAAGACTTTTACCAATTAAAAGAAATAAAGCCAGCCATTACCTACAACTATATAATATACACCACTTCAACTAGAAACTTCTTTCAAAATGCAGAGGATCTTTATTTAGGCATCCCTAATTTAGTTCTGACTTCAATCTATTGTAATTTACTTGAATGTTTGGATTCATGATTGAATGCTTCATTGTTTTCAGTGTCTAGCTGAATATTTATTTATTTATTTATTTATTTATTTATTTATTTATTTATTTATTTTAGCAGAACTAAGTATATTATTTGAAATCATTTCACTGTGAAAGCTTGGTTTCTAGGTTGACACAGAAGGCTATGAATGTTATAAATTGTGATGATTTCCAGAATCTTTTATTAGTAACATAAAGAAAATTTGTGAGACAGATAAGCTAAGCTATCCTAATAGATCAAAAATGTACTCTTTTAAAGATGCTAAATTTGGTGCTTAGTATATTTAAGGATTTTCCACATTGATCACACCTGTTACGTGCCCTTTAAATGAGTAAAGTAGTGTCAAATGGATATATCAATTTTTTGTCAACTAGAATGTGTTAGTATTGTGCAATATTTAAAGAACTAGCCAAAACCAACCATTGACCAATGTTCTCGGTATGCTATGAGCAACCTCAAGTAAAGTGCTGATCTGATCCCATATACTCAGAATTTCAAATATCATTTTCTTTTGTTTGGTGAAATTTATTGCTCTAATGTAGCATGAATGTTAATAAGTCATCTCCATTCTCTCCTGATATCAGCAATAACTGGAAGATATGGGGTGTGGTATGTGTTGAACAAGGATCCTGAGATATTTAAATAGTCTTATTAATCTCTTGCAATGAATATTGCAAGTCTGTATATGAGATGGTGTTGATTACTTACAAAATCAATTTGAGTTGCATAAAAATGTGTATTCTCTAGAGAACAAAATGAGCTGTGCACCATTATACAACTTAAAATTGTGTTAGAAATATTATGATCCAATGGTATACTTGAAGTAGAAACATTTGAAAAGATGAATTTAACACTTATTGAATTCAGTTGCTTTAGGATGCTTCCATAGTTTTGATATAATGATCTTAACAGACCATTTTAAACATAAATGATATGCAGATACTGTTTCTTTTTTAGAATCTAGACAGTGCTATCTAGATGAAACTTGGGAGACATGCATTCAAGTTAGAATCCCAGTTTATAAATCCAGATTCATTTTTATTTACTAAAATTATATAATAATTTTATAATAACTTTATAATAAAGTTAACAGGAAGACATTTCCAAGATATAATTGCTACTCCCCTGTATTGGAAATTTGTCACCAAGAACTGGAACTTTATGAGTCAATTTTACAAAACTTTCTCATTCACAGCTTGCCAGAAAAGGTGCTATGCATTTTCAATGCACAAGTGCTGGGGTGAGTATGATTTGAATATTATGCACATCAGATGAAAGAATCAAAGTTAGTTAAGTGACCTACCCAAAGGCCACACACAGCTAGAATGTGTGTGAAGCAGCATTTGAAATGAGGTGATAGTTCCACCAAGTACCTGATTTATCTTTCTTAGGCTATGTCTACTGCCCAGGAATGCTTTAAATGTTTCAGATATTGAACATTGAGAATAGTATATTGAGATATTGAGAATGTATGATAAAAATATTAGCACACAAAGTAACACTAACAAAGTTGTAGGCATATCTTGTATTTTTAAAGATTAAACGGCAATGGTGCAGAGAAGATATAATTTCTCATACAATATAAATGAAAGTAGTTGAAAGGAATGCTACTTTATTGCAGAACTTAAGGAGAATAATTACAATTGAGATTTCTATTTCATACTATTTGCCCAATTTGATCAACTGGTAAAATTTACTAGTGCTAAGAAAGAGTAAAAATTATTAACAGCAAGAAGAGCACTTCAGAAAATAACTAAAACAAATGAAACACACTTTATATTAACTTGATGTTGCTCGAGAGTCTGGAATTCTTGAAGGTTTGTATTTATACTGGCTAAAAACAGAGACAAAACACCACAACCGTCCTCAGTCAATTGCATTACAAAACAGAATATATATAGTAACATTAAGATGATAATACATGCTACTTAAATTAAAATCACATTGTTACATGGCATTATAATCGACAGCCTTAGAGCAGAAACAACTGAAAGTAAATAGTGAAATTCTTCAAGAAGAATAGCCATGAAGAATTACATGATGGGAAGAGGCTGTTTATCCCTTTGAAAGCTGTAATTCTATTCCTGCTGCTAGAACCGGTAGGAAGTAGGTGTGCAGTAAATACACATAGTGTGAATGAGTGTTAACTGCCATGACTATATGTCTCATCTAGAAATTAAGAATTTCAGTGTGCACTCAAAAGTCAGACTTGGCCAGAACTCAGGATTTACTCTGTGATGTTGAGGAAGCAAGATAACATGTCTGAACCTCAATTAATTCATATGTGAAAAGAAAATGTAGTTGGGTATTAGTGCTGCAAAGCAAATTACATTTAAAGGTTGATTAAATGTCTAAATCTACCTGGTACAGATTAAGTTCTCAAAAAATCTTAAATGCTATTCTTGTTCATATTCAAAGTATATACTCAGCCATTCTCTGCAACTTATGAGTTATTTGTGTATTCCATTTTGGGGTATGTTCATATTGTTTCTGTATGCTTGTTTTAGGGATTTTGATCAATAAATTTATTTTGTCCTGTTATTTAGGAGTATTCTCTCTCAATAATTTATTTTATAGCCATCAGCATGACTATCTTTATTGACATTTGACATCTTGATGACTTAACATCAAACACATAGTGATAAAAATTAAACATGACATATTATATTATATATTGCAAATGCATGTCAATTTATAATTAAAACATAGAATCAACTAATCCTTACTTGAAGAGGTTTTTTTTTGGGGGGGTGGGTGGGGTTGGTATAGTGTTGTCACAGCTTATTTTATGATATATAGAAAAATAGAACTGTGAGAGAAATCAGAAAGTAGAGCATTTGCAAAATCTTGTGGAATGAAGGAACACAATGTAATGGAGCAATTTCTCTCATCTGATGTTAGTTTTCATTACTATTCTCATGTTTACATCTTTTTTCTTTTTTCATTGTCTTTATGTTTTTATTTCTCCACACTTCTTCACTGAACACAAATTTATGAGCCCATAATTCAAATACTTCTGTAACTTTCCACTGCTCTAGAGATAAACAGTCAACAAATACTTATTTTATCCTTATATATAAGGCTTTGCAGGATCTATATCTTTCCATTTGTTACTTCTTCTTCAAGAACAGGGTCCTAATTACTTACTGTTCCACTTTCATCATTCTCTGCAGTTTCTCCCATATATTGTGTTTCCTCATTTCACAAGATTTTGCAATTGGTCTTCCTTCTGATTTCTCTCACAGTCCTATTTTTCTATATATCATAAAATAAGCAGCGGCAATACTATACCTTTCATATATATACACACATATGTGCATATATATAAAACCATATGTGCTTGTATGTTTACATGAATAATTTTACTCATATTTAATATATTTTTCAAGGTACAGGAGGATATATCACACTTTTCCAGATACTTCTCCCCCTAAATGAGTTTTCAGTAAAGCACTATATGGATTAGAAAAGAAAATATCCTCACACATGGAAAATTTATGCTGTTGCAAATTCTCAAGTAAAATGGACTGAACCAGAACCAGGATTATAAAGCCTGTATCAAGAAAAGTGGGCATCAAGAAGAGAGGAGGGGGAGACTTCACTTGTTAGGGAAGAGAATGACTTTACCTTTATTTTGAGAGTAAAAAGATGAATTTTATAAATAGAGAGGACATGTTCAGCAATAAACCTATACCCGTACGATACTACCTACAAAACTTCTATGTCATAAAAAAGGGGAGCAGTAATTGCTTTTAGAATATATCAAGGATAAATGTGTGTGCCTTTCTTTTCTTCTGTATTTACATGCACTCCTTGGTGTTTTCATTTATTCCTCTGTGCTTTAAATACCAGTTAACTAACACATTGTTGACTTATATCCCCATCCTAAATCTTTATCATAAGTTCCAGCTTATTGGAATGTATGCACTTTCTACCTGACATCATTTAATCCCAAACTTCCAGCTAAATCTTAGCATAACATTTCTCCTAAACCTACACCTGGTTTGTAGTGTTGGGGAAATAAAATTTATTTTTAAATAATGTTCACAAACTTGTAGAGACAAGAAATGCATAGCATATAAGAAATATAATTTGTCAGAATGCAGAAAAGTTGATCTAAGATCATAGAAGAAATAGTTACCAATATTCAATAAGATTTATGCAATAAGTTCATATGTACTCATGATTGTATGTTGCTTTATTGTAATGTCCTAAGCTCTTAACTCATTAATGTTTAGAAAAATGTAGAAGACAGTACTAGTAAGATCCCAAATTTGCAGATGATGGATATGAGACACTAAGAGTCTCAGATGTATTGTCAGAGAATATACAAAATTACTGGGTTATAATGCATACCCAAAAGGATGGTTCCAAAGACAGCATGCCATGTTGCTTGTCTAATATTAAAAAACACATATGTACATACAAACAAACTTTAAGTAATAAATAAAGAGCATATTTCTGCATATTTTTCTAACTGCAGGGTTGTTAGTTTTTAAAGAAGGGCAGAAATGGCAAAAATGGTATGGAATTTGCCTGTGCATTGCAGTATGTTTTCCCTCTGAGCCAGTATCCACACTGTATGATGGATCTTCCTCTCAGTCATCATCAGAGTTGATCACATGTACAAATGCTCCTAAGTTGGGGGCTGCAGTAAAATTTGAATCTTAAGAATTTGCCCACTTCCCCACTCTTACTAAGAAATGGGCCCAAGTAAAAGACAGTTTCACACAGGGGAATTTGCTCAGGGCATTTCTTAGTTGCTCTGTGTGAAACTGTCTTAATTTTTAAAAACTAAGAGGAGCAAAAATTTTCTACCTTCTCACAACTATTCCCATTGTTAAGTAAACTTCACAGTGAGGAACCCTTATATTTCCCTGACTTCATTCTATGATGTTAACTGAATTTCCTTCTCAGTTTTCACTAGATGTAAATTAATGGATGAATGTTTCTTTTTCACAAATTTTATATGCATAGCACAAGTTCTAAGCTGTGAGTCTACTGAAAATTAATAATTTTTGTGACTACATTTCATAATCCTTCATCCTCTCAAAGCACAGTTGAGCAGGCTGAACAATAGAATTCTATTTTTAATTGAACATAGGTGAGTGAGGTTTGGAAAGAGTGATAATTTCTTTAACATACACTTTAAACAATGTTTGATACAGATTGGACTGGCAACTCTCTCACAATTTTAGATCCTTCCCAAGATTTATATTTACAATGGCATAGCTTCCCTGTTTGGCAAATTAAATCTTATGTCAAGCTTTCAAATTAAATGCAAGCCCTTTCTCCTTTTGCTAAAGAAGGAACAAATTGGCCCCACATGCCAGTAGTCAGGGAAGTTGATAGGAAACAGTGAACGGAGTGCCCCCAACCTGGAAGGCATCTATGACTGAATCAATTGGGATAAACAGTCAACTCTACTTAAGGTTTTACATTAAAAGACTGGTAAAATACAGAGAATTTAAATAAGAAATATTTTGTACCGCACAAAACTGACAGGTTGCCAAAACTTTACATTTCTGTGCTGTGCAAGCACTTTATGGGGAATGTGCTTTTTATTCCATTTTTACATGTGTTGTTATGGGTCTGTTTTGCAAAGATTGCTCCAAGCCTAGGTAATAAAAATAAAAAATGCACACAAATGGCCATGATTAACGCATAGAGCAATCTATGTTTCTATATGTATGAAATGCATAATATCTCTCTCTGGGTATTTCAACATCCAAAAGCTTAGGTTGCTTGAGGTTTCACAAATTCATCATAACAGATCTTACTGGGGAATTATTTTCAAGACCTAGGACACAACGTTCTTAGTTTGTAAAGCTTTTTCAACAGGAAAATACTCAGTCTGTTTCTTATATGATACTTGGCATTAACATCTCAAGAACTGACAGGAATTTCTTCTCCATTGGAATCAGAGAATGTGGCACACATTTGAAAATTTTCTAATAGATTATTAGATTATTATCTTGAAAAGAATTGTCATACATTGGGCACTAGCCAAGTAACACTTGTTTTAGAGCATACTCTGATGACCAAATTAATGAATGTGATGCTTTCCAGTGAAAGTGGGATAAAATTTGGTTCAAGACACTGTACCCAAAGGGAAAAGAGAATTCCTAGATGAGCCAAACTTTGGAGAGGGGCTTATTTTTAGGAATCATTTCTATATGTGACTGTGTGTTTCTCCATTGCTAAGTGAGTAGGGAGTTATATTCAGTATGGGGTTATAGAAAATCAATTGTTTAAAATAGTTTGATTTCATATATATACACACACACACACACACACATACACACACACACACACATATATATTTATCCTGATTGGTTACTAAAAATATCTAAGGGAGTGTCATTAATGTTTGTTGTCATCAGAGTTTTGTATGTTTATCAACTGTCATGAAAAACATGCTTCTTTTTCTCTTTTTTCCACATAGTACCATTTGACTAAAGAATGCAGGCATTTCAGAAGAGATATAATTATCTTTTTAGTGAGAAAATGAAGGTCAAATAGATGAATTTCAAGTATGTAAATTCTTTTTTGTCTAATTTTTATAAGGAATGCTTATATAATAAGAGCAGATAATTTCATTTCAAGTTTGTCACTGGTACTTTGGGATTTCAAACTAGATTGCCAGACACTAGTGTCTAAGGGTTAGAACTTAAATAAGATATTGCAAAAATTAAACTACTATCAAAGTGAATTCTTACCCTACCCTTGTGAATTCTTTTGGTCTTCACTTCTATTTAAATTCTAGACTTATCTTATCTCAAAAACTGGCAGCATTTTAGAGAGAAATGCCAGTTCCAGTTTACTTTGTAGCTATTTTGTATGGCATTACACATGCATTGATATTAAAGGATTGGCCACTTTATGTTTTAGTTTGGTTTAACAATACTTTTGTTTCACATACTCTTGAATAGAAAGTAATTAAATAAATAAAATTTCACTGATAATGATACCTACATGGCTATTTGGGGAAAATAAAAATAATTCTGATTCATCTTAAAACATTCAACTTCATGTATATATACTTAAACACACACATACGTATTTAGGGCAAATAGTTCAATGAAGATTTATTTGTTGTGGTCCAGATCTTCAACCAGCACAAAGTAGTCATCTTTAGGGTTGCATCCATTTCTCTCTTTCCTTTTTAAATTGGATTGCACACATACATATTTTACATCATTATATTCCCCAGGATTCTTCCACTACCTTGTCCCCTGTGAACCATCATCTTAATTTCTTGTGCTCATCCCTCCCCTGACTGTACCCTTCTCCTTCTCTCTTGCTCTATGCTTCAGCTCTGTTGACAGTTCATTTTGGATTTTACTTGTCCTTTTGTTTGTTTGTTTTCTCTATGTCCTTCATATAGGAACGGCCATCTTGCATTTCTCTTTGTCTTTCTGGTTTATTTTTGTTCACATATTTCTTTCTAGGTCTATCCATGTTATCACATGTGCCTCAAATTTGTCAATTTTAATTGCATCCTTTTTAGAATGATTCCTGAATAAGTTATTTTGAGGTTTCCACCAGTCATTGAAAGAAATTCAGTGATTATAACTGTCAGGAGTTCTGCAAATGATTATTTCCCATAGCTCCAAAGTCTTACACCCAACAAGTCATTTTTTTTCCTTATTAAATATTGTGTCAGTTCTTTTACATATGAACCACAACTGCTTCAGAGGATCAATTTCACTGTTGCCCAAACATTGAAATGAGAATGAAATAAATTTTGGTTCTGGTTTCATCATTATATTTAAATTGGGTATGTTTTTCAAAGAACATCTCTCATGAAGGAGGTAAAAAGTCAAATCACATATAAAAGAATGAACCCTTTATATTCTAGTTAACTAGGTGGTAAATTGTAAGAGGATGTGTCCGAATAGAATGAAAAACAGGACATCAGGAGAAAAGCCAAAAATTTGAAGATATGAATGAGGTACACCGTATGCTGTTTCAGCTGGGTTTTCTCTAGCCATTCTTCCAAAACATAAAATTCCCTATCCCACCAATACAGTGCACTGGCAGAGATGTTTTTGGTTCTGTAAATTTTAATTTTGGAATGAATCCTCATTTGACAACTGCATCAGTTCAATTCATTTTAAGTTAGGTCATTTTTCTCTTCCTTCAAACCAGATGCAGACCCTTAATATTTTTACTATTGCCAAAAGTCTGTTACTTCTAACTAAACATCATCTGCTTATTTTCAAAGGGCAGTGAGTGACTGCCTTCTTTTTTTTTTTTTTTTATGAATCAGGAAGAAATTCACTGAGAATGGAAATCTGCTAAGTTTGCATCCATATATTAATATATACAAATAAACACTTTTCCAAATAATTATAAAATTGCCTCACTTTGCAACTCTCAGGAATTAAAATATATGTTGAATATGAAGACTAAGAAAAAGTAAAGTTTACTTTTTGAAGTGGGGTACAGCTGCGTATAAATTTTTCTAAGACTGGTTATTTTAGAAGAAACTGGAAACATTGTTATTCACTAGCTTTAGAAACTGCATTTTGCATTTTACAAGTTTATCTTTAATTATCCACAATTGCTCATTTTATAGCAAACAGAAAAGCTAATGTTGTCAACAAAAGTCAAAATAGAAATCCAATTTATGATCCTTATGGTTTGTGTGTGTGTGTTACTTATTTGTTTTACTTATTTGTAAATATTTAGCTATGAAACATATATAGGGTAGGTGACTGTATTTAATAGCTATATATTTTCTTCAAAAACAGTTGGATGTAGAATTAGTATGTGTTATTATAACTGCAAACATAATTTTCCATGTATAAAATGATTTTATCATATGTAGTATTCAATAAGACAACTTCGATAATTGTTACAATGTTTTTCTAGTACAATGTTACACATCGAAATAAATGCATGGTGTTCTCTATTTTAGAAACGGGGAGAAAAAAACAAATAATTTCAAAGGATTTATAAGGACAATAATTTGTTTATATTATGTTTCTTGAGGTAACACTGGTTTACAATACTGTATATGATTTAAAGGTATAGGTTCACATATCTACAAATGCATGTTATCACTACCACACCTACCATCTAGGTCTCTATAATCCTTTGAGATAGTCCATTGGGTTCTCTCCCTCCTTTTTATGCCCATTCTGTCTGCCAGTAATTGCAAGGATATGTATGTTATATCTTTGTCTGTTCCTTTGCTTTGTTTCCTTATGTTCAATGTGTGAGTGAAGTCACTGTATCTTCAGGAAGGTATCTAAGAGAGAGAGTTTAATGACCGATCTAGCTTTAGTATTATGTTATTATTGTTAGTATTGTTTGAAATCTCCATACTCTTTGCCATGAAAGTTCAACTAATACATGTTTCACCAACAGAATATAAGGGTTCTTTTTATCTGTACCCTCACTAACACTTGTAATTTCTGGTCACTTTAAATGGTTCATTTTTATGGGTATGAGGTGATAACTCATTGGTTTTCATTTTCACAATAATAGTGGTCATGAGCACTTTCATTTGCATATTAGTCATCAGTATGTCTTCTGAAGAAGTGTATATCTCTTCTGATTGATTTTTGATTAGGTGATTTTCTTCCTGTTGAGTTGTATGAGTCCTTTGTACATTTTGGATGTTAGTCCTTTGTATTATATATATATTTTATGCACATTTTTGTAAATCTATAAGTAAGATATCTTTTTTTTATGATAGTTACTTTCACTGTGCAATTTTTTAAAAATTTTATGTAGCCCCATTTTGATATTTTGCTTTTGTTTTCCTACTATTACTATAGCGTTCAGAAGGAAAGTATGTAGTACATAAATATATATTAATATTATAAGTGTATATACATCTAAAGTATATATTATGTAATTATATATAGATTGTTATAATTATATAATATTCTCGCTACAGATACTATTGCTATGCCAAAACACCTTGGAAGACTAAGTAGATGCTAAATTATATTTCCTCTCCTTTGTCATTACCTTTACTCCTGTACACAAACATACTTAAATGTCAGATTGAAACATTAGCTATGTGGAAAGACAATTTTATTATTTTAAGTGAGTCATCAAAATAAACAAATACATTTCTGCAAATGGAACAGACTTGATTTTAAATAAGTTCTACCAGGATCCAAATTGCTTTTTCAGCAGATAACTTTCCAGGAAAAACAATACATTACTATTTAGTTAATTTCCATACAATGACCCAAATGTCTCCAGATAGGTCCTTTAGTTATGAGACTAGAAACAATATTTTTCTATTGAGAAAATTAGAATGATTGTCATACAGTTAAAACAACATTATTGGTGATATACAACTCAAATAATCAACTTCAATGAAAATGAAAAAAGTGATAAAACTATTTTGTCAATAGAATTATTTAAATATTTTTGACAATTATCAAATGTATGATAGATAAATTAGGTATAGTTTTGATAACATTTCAAAATCAAGTTATTTTTTATTATTACTTATTATTTTATTATTTATTTATTATTTTGATTAATGTGCTTGCAGGAAATGGAAGAAAACATTTATAAATTAACTCTCTTCAAGGATGTAGATAAAGTATGGTAATGGGACTATCAGGAAGAGCAGAACCTCAAAGCTGGCAAGCAAGAAAAGAAAACATTCTGGGACTGAGGGTGAAGAGAATAGGATGACCAGTAGATCCCATATGAGGGAGCACCATTTCCAAATGATCAGAGCTGCTGTCTTCAGGTCCTGAAAATCAGTGGGTTGGAGGTGACACCAGGGTACATGTACCAGTGCAATTCCTTCCCTGAACTTCTTCCTCCTCTAGTATCCTACTAATTCTTTGCACTGACTGACCCATCATAAGTGAGAGGACAGCAGACCTATTAATGTTGATAGAGACCACTGCCCTGGATATTAGAGCAGAGGAAAGGGAAATGACTGGATGAGAGGAAACAGAGATAAACACCAAAACTTGTTTACTTGAGTTTCATAGACATTTATATTCATAGATACTTTATGATCGCAGTTGCTAATTGATTCTTATGCATCTGAGCTTGATATAAAACTGTTTTAATTCTTGTTTAATTTTCTACTGTTTGCATATTTATACTTATATGAGTATAATATATACATATATATATAGCTATATTAGTACATTTTCCAGGACTCCTCCCTGTCACCTGTGAACCCTCAGCTTGATGGTCTTATGTTTATTCCTTCCCTGATTTCTCCCTTTCCTCCCCCCTTTTAAGTGTAAAGTTTACTAAGTTCTCTTTAGAGAACTATAAACCTACTAGCTTTTTAAATTTTCTCTAGTAATCATATTTCCTCATCTCCATTTTGATTATTCCCATTTGACAGATGAAGAAACTGAGGTACTGGTTGGTTAAGTCTCATTCCATAGCTAGGTTATTTAATCAACACTCTTTACAAGACATAATAAATACAGTGGTGCTGTGTAGTGATTGCTAGGCCCCCATGATTATTCTAAAATAGTTCAAGACATTATCTGCATTTTAATAACTATGGCAAACACCTATCTAAGTGAAAACAGTAGTAATATATAAAATACAATATATTTTTGTTCAATAGAATTGTGTTATCTTCTAGACACTAGAATCGTAATAGTAAATATGGATAAAATACTGAATAAAAAGTTCAGAGATCTATTTGTAGCAGGTTATCGATTTTTAATTAGCTATAACTTAAATTATATAAATCTGTGGGCATGTTTATACCATGAAATTATTCAACATTTACCTGAATATACCTTATTATTTTTTTTAATAACCTGACAACCCACAGATAAAGAAACGTCTAACTTTTGGAGCTTGTGGTAAAAGAGTATTTGAGGCACGGTGAATATGAACAAAGTATATAAGTATAGATATTTTATGTACATAAAATTCTAGGGTTACTTTGAAGTGCATATTGTGGAAAGACAGTAATTCAGTTCTGTGAGGAGTTTCATGATTTTAGCAAGAGAGTAGATCAGAAAGCTTTACTGAAGATAAAAGTTGAAACTAATGTAAGTAAAGAATTTTACCTTGTTGAAATTATTCCATTGAATCATGAAGGGATTTTTAAAAGGAAAATGGCCTGACCACATTTACACTTTAGGATCATAATTTTGATAACAGTATGAAGAATAAATTAAAGTAGAATGGGGGGGCACCTTAGAATCAAACAGAATGACAGATAAAAGTATAGAGAAAAATCTAAAGAAGCAAATTTATTAGTTATATCTAATATAACAAAAGGTTTTCCCCCTTTTCCTGTTTTGGTTTTTGTTCCCCGCCCACACATGCACAAAATTTAGAGCACACACTAACTCATAAATTTACTTTTTTAAGATTTTTATCTCAACATGCCTTAAAAGGTTGGAAACTGGCCTATGGCAACTATCATCACCCCTGAACTTTCTTGAATCCATGAAGGAAAAGACAAATTGTCCCTTGATGAATGCACTTGGCCAAAACGCTTGGTGATATGGCCTATTTGTGAGACTATCCAGGGGCTACCACAGCAAAATGGAAATCTAAAACAAATGACCAAATCTGCTGGCCTACTTTTATCTCTGTAATATTTCATGTTAAATTTTTAAGATGACACCACAAATCCGCTCTCTAAAGGCACTTAGATTGGATTCTATTAAAATATTCCCAGACTGAGTTTTTATTATTCCATTAAATGTCTTCTTAAATAGTCACAAAACAAAAGTAGCTACACTAAAATATAAAAATAATCACAAGAAAAATATTTTTAGAAAGAAATCTCTCAAGTGAAATGCACGCTGTTTTCTGTACTTTCATTTTCCATGAGATAAGCATTCATGCAAAACACATGATCTTCTTATACTACTTACCAAATTCCTAAAAAGTCATAATTTAATGCAAAAACACAGAAACAGTTACAAAAATGATATACTTATTTCATATACTATTAATTTTCACTAGTGTTGCTTTAAAAGATATGTTTCTGAAAAGAACTAGAAATCATTAAAGTTTTTTTAAATTTTTTTCTATATTACAATAGAACATTATTTGAACAAGAAACAGTATCAAAACAAATGAATCAAAACTGCCATAGAGGAGTATTTAAGACATCAATTGCATTCCATCGATAATGTGACTGAGAGAAAACTTCATGTACAAAGTTTATGAAGAAAGTACAAGTATTCTTATCCTTTTTATATGAAACAATAGATGAACTTTACCCTACTAGAGCCAAATCAGCTCAAATTGATCAAAAATGAGTTTTATCATTTTGAAAACCAGTGTTTTTCAAAAGGAAAAGAAAAAAGGATCAATAGCTCACTTATCTAAAGACCTGTTCATTCATTAAAGCAAACAAGCAAATAAGGACATATTTTGATATGATTACACAAAGAATGAACCCTTGCTCTAGCATGTCACACAGCAATTTCTGCAAGTGATATATAAGAAAAGTAAAGATGGATTCTACACTAACTATGGGGTGCTTACTTTTCTTCAACAATAATTGCCTTAATGCCTGTTTTAATCAGTATTAACTACTAGCAATAACATGCTTTTAATTATGTTTTAAACGAGTCCTTTATTGGGCTGTTTTGGAAAGCAAATTAGTCAAAAGGAGCTGTTAATCAAAAACGTGTTACTGGCACAAAATAAATGTTCATTTAAGGAGCCATTTGAAATAAACCTGGCTCATTGCCTCTGACAACCTGCAAGGACACTAGGGTCTCCAGAGGATAACTCCTTCAGCACTTGCCTGGATACGCCTAGCTGCTCAGAAGTTAAAAGGAGAAACATTAAGCAGTTTAGGTCATTCATCAGCTAACTTTTACTACTGTACTCAAGAAAATGAGCCTCCTAGGAACTTCACAGCAGATCTATTCGTTCATTAGCTAAGTAATATTGAGAGAGATGTTCCTGTCACTGTGAATGGAGAAATCTATTGCATAGAATTTTAGTGGTATCCCTTTTGTCTATGAGCTGTCTTTGCAAATTCCAAGGTATTTAGGCTGAAAAACTAGCATAATTATCTCTGAACATTTTTCGTATATATTCATTTCTTTTTATTGAACGATATCTGGCTAGAATGTACCACTGGGCAAGATTATATATTTTTTGCTGCAATCTAATCTTAGGACTTCACTTTCTCACTATTATCCTCCATTAGCTAGATGTAAATTGAAATAGAAATTTGAGTGAAATTTCTGAGAAATTGTTTTTGTTGGTTTAATTCCTTAATTTTACAGTAACTCAAAACTTTATGAAAAAATACAATTGTTGCAATGAAAATATAAATATAAATGTTTATGTATATTCATTTGTTGGCTAGTCTTCTTGTTCTTAGACTTTTTATCATTTACCATTATTTTCATTCCTCCATGTTTGAAGACTACTGAAAATTAGATGTCCCTTGTTGGATTATTTTTCTGCCACATCATATTTATTTAAATCCAAATTTCAAGTAGAACTGCTCTTTTTGAAAAGCTTACGTTGCCACTAAATTGATCTTTTTATGACCAGCTATTCCCCATAAGGTTTAATATGCAAAAAATATTTCCTAATGTTTGTTTAACAGACATACATCAAATGACTATTGCCTTAAAGATGGAGCACAGCTGAGGCACACATAATAGTTCTCCTCACTGAGAAGTACGGTCTATAGTAGAGTTTAAACGGTTCCCCCATTTCTTAACAGACAACACTAATCCCATAGAGCAGTAAGAAAGCTGAATAAGACCATTTGAGGTGTCACAATCTATAGTATATATTTATTTACTCTTCATGGATTTCTGGGAAGTATTGTCATCTTTATAGTCTTTTCACTATGACTTTATTTCTGTTTCTTTTTTCAATTATTTTGCGTTTGTTTCTGTTTTTTTCTGTTTGGACTTAGCTCTCTGAATAAAAGGAAACAAACAGGAGTCAATGTTCTGCCTACCCAGGTGAGCTACATTTTACTGACTGAAAATAAAGGTTAGTAGTCTTATGTGAGGATGGAAAACTTGGAAGATCTCCCGATCTGGCTATCTACAGGGAAATGATAAACATAAATGCTTCTCCATCTCCTCATTCGGGAGGTAGCAGGAAACTAAAAGACATTTCCTCTAAAATAATTCCAGAATAACTCCAGTGGGATATTAGGGATATTCTCATTTGAAAACAACCTATTTAAAATAATTTATGTTAGAACAAAGGAACTGAAATACTAAACCCCTTGCCCCAAAGTGATTTGCTAGGTCAAATGGGAAGAAAGATACTGAGGAAAGTCATACTAAAGGAAAATAAACATTTGGGTCATCTCTGGTCTGCCTCAGAAATAACAGTAATGACAAGGAGCCTCACCTACACATGTCCAAAGTAAGTCACAGGGATAAAAATTAACCTATTGGTATCAATAATCAATAGGCAGCAATACTGGTTAACAGAAGGAGGTGGAGGAGATCTATAAAAGTGTAGTTTTGCTTCAGAAAGGTAAATGAGAAAATCCTTGAGATATCCTGAATGTGTTTTTTATTACCTCACACCCAAGCTACACTCAAATAATGACTCATTAATTGAGCTCATGCTGTGTTTTATTTTGATGCAAAGTTTTTTATACTCATAATCTCATTTAATTTGCTCTCTAGTCAGCTCCTATTTTCATCCTCAAATTACAAACAATTAAATTGGTGATTTTAAAAAGTTAAGTATTTCTCAGTCCCACTTCAGAGACAGAACTCTAACTCAGGTCTCAAATGCAAATCCATAGCTTGGATAACAGTCAAAGGAAGCTGCCAGGCGTGTGTTACTTGCCATGAATTAGAAATAAGCTTATCTGTTTCTCTCCATGGGATTTTGTGGATATTCTCATTGAAAAAAAAAATCTATTTTATCCTAAATAATACAGAAACTTTCACTAGATATAAAGCATGATGCTCCCTCGTATTAAGTAGGAAAGATGGATAGGTAAGTAAAGAAATATAGGCATCAACCAGGTGTCAAAATCTTTATTATGCTAAAGACTAAATTTAATTATCAAAACTATATGAGGGAGGTACTAAGATTAGTCCATACTCCATATCACAAAGCTGTTTTCTGCTCTTTGGTCACAAATTGATGTCTTATATGTATCCACAGTACTTCTCCCATAAAAATCCAGTCATATAAATTTTACTACTCCTTTTGTTGTTTTTGCCTTATCACTAGTGAAGAAACTGAAGCTTAGATATGCTTGGTAACTTATAAAATGTCAACTAATTGCTAAATATCAAAGTAATTTTAAATGCACATTCTCTTATTCAAAGTTTCTCTTTAGTTTTTAGTCACAATTAAGAGCCCTTTCCAATTGTAGCTCTTGATAATGCGCACATCCTAGAAAATAAATGAGGCAAAGGTTCTCTTTTCAAGCCTGGTCTCCATTTATTAGCTTGCTAATGTTGCAATGTGAATTTGAATGATTAAAAATAATTTCTGTATATAATGGACAATTAATATATCAAAGGATTATATACTTGATCCGTACCATAAGAGATATTTTAATTAAAATATATGTTTCAATTTAAGTTATGTCAATTTAAATCATGCTCTCTATTGACTAATTGCCATCATAAAATGAAGTACTCCTATCATAGGATTTTTCTAGTAGTAGAACTCATTGCAAACTCTTCTGCCAGAAGGCTATACAAGCATAAAAAGAAGGCAGAAAACTCAAGTCAGACAGGTGAGAAGTGTGAGGAAATAACCATGAAAACCATTGAATTTTCTTCTTTTCTTTCCAATATTCACAATTATACTTTGGTAATGCATATTTCTGCCATTGTTCCTCTCTCTCAGTTATCAAAAACATTGGATTAGAAAAGGGTCTTCCCAACCCTTCCTCAACAAACTGTAATTGAACAAATGAGGAAAGGAAAACCAAATTCTTTTCCTGGTAAACTGCAGTTTTCAGCTAATATTTGATAATTTTCTCTACTTGAAAGAATTAAGAACTGAAAATCTAGTTTTCCATGGGTGAATTAGGCAATACTTATTTTACTGATTCCCACTAAATTCTATCATTATGTATCCAACTGGAAAAATATTTAATAATTAAACATTAAAAGCTTTACTCACCATTAAGAATCTTTTGATTTTACCATGTGGTTAAGCTCTTTGAGACATCATATCAGTCCAATATTGCAATAAAACTGTGAAACAATAATAGCTTCTTACTATAAATTGATTTTGACTTCTATGAAAGATCCAAAAAGATATCAAAAAATATATAATTTTGAGTATTACCAATTGACATATTAAAGCTGGTTATGTTTATGTTTTGAATGAATGTTTTAATATGTCAAATAATGTCAGAGTTGTGTTAGAAGTAAGTTTCTGCATTATGATGAACACTGGTCACTTAACTTTTCACATGGTTGTTTTTCTCATTAAGTGTTCTGTTAGCACTTCTTCAGTGATTATCCTGCTGCACAAGCCACAGTAAGATATTTCTAAGACTACTGTATAACTAACAGGGTTTCCAGTTAATGATATAGTCTGCCTTTTTAGACTTTGAAACTATAAAAATGTTATCTGTGAAACATAATTACCAACCTTCTGTCTATATCATCCAACACACATTTCAATTAACCCTGATAATAACTATCTTCTGTTTTTATAATTTTCTGATTTTAAACTTATAGGTATAAGTATAAAATATATTACCATAAAATATAGGTAGGTATAAAGTAAAATGAATATAGTGAAAGGTATAATTATAAAATAGGTATAAAATCAATAAGCATAAAATAAGGTTAAAAAATATAAACATCAATAACTAGGGTCATGTATATTTTTAAACAGAAACCAGCATTCATTTTCATTGCCAAACTAGAACAAAATCTTATTTTGAAAATTGTAATATCAAAATAACAGCTTCTATTTTCAAAGGCAGATGTTTTGGCTATTTTACACACCATTCAGAATGAAACCAGATGTTACAGAAAATTATTTGTAAATTTTATAAATAGAATATTTTCTTATACCTAGCATTTAACTTTTTAAAAATATTAATGGTGTACTTGAGTCATTTTTGTTTTCCTGAATGAACACCCATGCTTTTGATGCTTAACAAAACTAAATTTAAATCTCAGGTTTTGTGTTATTTTAGGGATTCTCAGAGAGGTTTAGGGATTCTCTAGATAGATAGATAGATAGATAGATAGATAGATAGATAGATAGATAGATAGATAGATAGATAGATAGATAGATAGATAGATAGATAGATAGATAGATAGATAGATAGATAGATAGATAGATAGATAGATAAATATATATATAATATATATAGAGAGAGCATGTAATACACAGTAAATATATTAAAATTTCAAGGGAGAATTAGTTAAAATATATCTAATCTAAATAATTAGTTAGAAACATCTAATGACTTCTAAGAGGAGTGATCAAAACTACAAAGTTGGTAAGTGCTTTTCCAAGCACTGAGGTCCAGACAAGGGTCAACATATGATGTAAATTCAAAAGCAATTTATAGAATAATTCATGTTTTTGTTGTGTAAATGAAGATAACACTATTATTAGAACTTCCTACTTTTTGTAATATATTTTGAGTAGTTATATCCAGGAATAGAAATTTAAGAGTAATACATTATCCTCAAATATTTATTTATTTCCTCCTACAGAATGTGGATTTATAAGTGAGATGCTAAGTCATTGTGATACAAAATAACACTCATAAATATACATGTACCAAATTATGGAGTAACAAGTTATATTATAAGATTATTAACAAAACTAAAGAGATACATTAAAAACTATATAATAATTCTAGGGAATTTTAATATTCCAGCTTAAGATTTGAATGGAAGATCAATAGTACAGAGAACAAATAACTCCACCTTTATGTGGAGTTGTGTAAAATAGGTTTAGTGGATACCTACACAACACTCCAACCCAAAACTACTATATATGTTTTATTCAAGTGCACATGGAATACTTTCAAGATTAGAGCAAATATTACACAAGTCAATAAATCTAAAAAATTTAAATCATACCAACTATTCTAACTATAATGTTATAAAGCTGGAAGTCAACTATAAAAAACAACTAGGAAGAACCAAATGTGCATGCAGACTAGACAATATGCTGCTTAATAGTTATTGAATAAAAGGAGAAATTAAAAATCAGAAAATACCTTGAGACTAATGAAAATGAGAATACAAACTCTTAGAATATATAGAATGCAACAAAAGCAGTCTTAAAAAGAAAGATATTTGCAATGCAGAGCCACATTAAGAAGTGAGAAAAATCCCATATAAGCAATTTAATATTCACTTAAAGCAACTTGAAAAGGAGGAATAAACAAGACTCAAATTTAGAAGAAAAAAATAAAAGTGAAAATAGACAAAATATAGACCAAAAAGAGCAGACAAAGATCAGTTAATCAATTGAAGAAACACTTGTTTCTTCAAGAGTATACAGATAAACCTCTAGTTAAGCTAATAAAAAATGAAAAAATATATAAATGAATCAGAAATAGAAGAGATGTAATTATCATAGTTGACACAGAAACACAAACAATCATATTAAATTATTATGTGCATCTGAATATTTATACACAAATAATTTATTACTTTGGGATATGAAAATAATTGTAGATGAGTATAGTTTATCAAGGCTAAAATAATGAAGAAACACAACCACAAGCATGGAAATTCAAACAACAAAAAAATCTTCCCTAAAACAAAAGCTTTGGGACAGACTGCTTTACAAATGAAATCCATCAAACATTTAAAGAACTAATGCCTATCTACGTGAATTAATTCTAAAAGTCCAAGAAGAGGGAGTGCATTCTAATATAGTTTATGATGTCAACATTACCTTGATACTGAAACCAGATAAAGAGAGCATATCAATATTATAAGCCAATGTCCCTGATGAATATCAATGCAAAAATTTCCAACAAAATACTAGCAAGTCAAATTTCATAATATTTCTCATGATCAAATGATATTCCACGGATGCAATAAGTCAAGTCAGTTAAATACAGTGTTACAAAAGTGAAGAAGCTAAAATTCATATGTTGATATCAATAGATGCAAAGAAAACATTTCATAAATTCTAGCACCTCTTTATAATACAAACTTTAAAAAGATGGGAGTAGTAGAAGTCTAATTCTACATAATAAGGTCCATATATCACAAACTAACAACCAATATAATAATTAAAGATGAGAAAACGAAATTTTTCTTTTAAGATCAGGGATAAGATAGTGGTACTCACCATCATCACTTTTATATAAGTTACTATTTGAGGTTTTGAATAGATCACTTACACAACAGGAAATAATGAAATTCTAAGTCAGGGGAAAAAAACAAACCATCATTATTCATGGACACACACACACACACACACACACACAGAATCACAGAGTCCACCAAAAAGCTATGCAAATAATAGATTAGTATAGCAATGTGGCAGGTACAAAATCAGCATACAAAAATTTGTAGCATTTTTATATACAGAGAAAAGAATTATGAAAAGAGTTCCATTCATGACTGCTTCAAAAAGAATCAAATACTTCAAAAATAATTTACTGATGAAATGAAGGGCCTATACAATGAGGACTGCATATATTAAAAATTGCTATTGATACATAAGATTTAAAAAAATACCCTATGCTTATGAATTAGAGGATCAATATAATCAAAGTATATCAATCAATCAATATAATCAAAATATATCCTAACTAGAATAATATATAAATTTAATGCAATCCCTACAATAGTTGTTAAATAAATAGGATATAAATATTGAAA
Source organism: Uropsilus gracilis (assembly GCA_004024945.1). Classification (NCBI taxonomy): domain Eukaryota; kingdom Metazoa; phylum Chordata; class Mammalia; order Eulipotyphla; family Talpidae; genus Uropsilus; species Uropsilus gracilis. Next base: position 298,401 of record PVHY01000096.1, on the reverse strand, counting down.
TTTATATGCAACCATTTAGACCTAGAACAGCAGAAAGACTGAGAATAAAAGAAAAAAAAAGGAAATTTTGTGTTTCCTGACTTTATACTATATACTAGTAAACAATCTTACTAAAAACGATATGGCATTGGTTTACAAAATTGACAAATGGATAATGAAACAAAATCAAAAGTCCAAAAGTAAATTCATATATATATATATGAATATATATATTTAATTGATTAAAAACAGAATCAAAAGTCCAAAAGTAAATTCATATATATATATGAATATATATATATATATTTAATTGATTAAAAATAACTGCGATCATGAATGAGGGAAAATAAAAGTGTTTTTAATATATGGTGCTGAGAAAACTAAGGTCATATGTAAAAGAATGAAGTTGGATCATTTGTTAATTCTTTGAACAAAAATAAAGCTCAAAAGCAAGAAAGTATATCTAGAAGGAAATATTGGTGATATGTTACATGACATTAATGATAAAGATGCATTTGTAGACTCAATCCCTATGTAAGGTAAAGGACAGCAAAAATAAACAAATGGGATTATCTCAAATTAAAGGACTTACACAGCATAAGAAAATAATTGATTAAAGTGACTGAATTGGAGAAAACATTTACACATTACTTAACTGACAAGAGGTTTATCTACAACATATATAAAGGACTTACATAATTAAGCAATAGGAAAGCAATTCCGTTAATAAATAGATAGTAATAAATAGACTGAAGAAGATAGAAAAACGTTTACAGGAAAAATAGTCAATATTGCTTCCAATGAAAGTGATGCAGGTTAATATTGCACCAATATACAATCTCCACCTGTGAGAATGACACAACTGAAAAGACCCCCAACCAAAAGTGCTAGAGATGGTAGGGAGAAAGAAGTGTCCTTTTGTATTGTCGGTGGATATGTGAACTGGTAAAGTCCTTAAAAATAATCTGGATTTACCTCGTAAAACTACAAATGGAAATAATGTCACAAAGACATCCCATTTTTGGACATCTATCCAAAGGACACAATCATCCATTCAAAAAGTTATATTCCTTTTGAAAAAGTTATATTCCTTTCAATGTTATTGTAACACTATTTACAAAAGCTAGGTCATGAAAGTAGTCAAAATGCTACAATTTGTTCAGGGTGTAATATAAAGCTGACTATAGAAAAGAGGCAATCAAAGGTAGGAAGGGGAAAACAAAATGAAGAGAGAACACAATGGGTGATGGTGGCAGACTGTGAATATTTTGGTGTACAAATGTTATGGCAACAGTATCTGAAAAGGGGGTGGGTAATTTGTACTTCTAAAATATAAACTAATATGTAAACTGAAGTTACATTTACAAAAAAAAGTTATGATATTCCAACTATGAAACATTATTCAAGATAAGGAAAGACAAAATGCTACCAATTACAGCAAAACACAAGGAATCTAATGAAACAATATTTAATAAAGCAAGTTAGAATGATCAATACTGGATGCTTAGAGAATAATTTGACAAAACAAAAGACTTATAAAAACTTGCTGACATTAATAAATGAAGTGTGATTTTTGAGATTAAGAAGGAAAAGGAAAGAAAGGATCAAAGGGATGTTAGAAATGGTATTGGGGAAAATGTTAGGATACATGTCTCCTGAAAATCATTTTAAATCTATGATTGTGTCATACTTTAATGATATTATGTCTAAGGAAACACTTTTAAAAAGTTTTAAAAGAAATTAAATTTTGTGTTAACTTGGATAATTATTAAACTTTCATAGATCCCGGGGTTTTTTTGTTGATGTTTTGTTTTGTTTTTGCTTTTGTGTTTGTTTTTATCTATAAAATTAGATGGCCAATTAAAAAATTTAAAAGTCCTACACTAGAATTTTTAATACCTATTTATCTTTAGGCTGAGTTGTGTCAGTAAGTAAATAATCTCTCCTTTGCTTATAGAGCCTGATATCACTTGCTGGAAAACTGATGCCTGTATTCAATATGTATAGCAATCTGCAAGTTATCTTTCAGGAAAATAAAAAATATACTGAAGAGATTATAACTCCTGCTATAGATATGGGTTCAAATGTATTTCCCAGTGGTTCAAAAAGCATCAGGACACTGATTTTTCTTAATCTTGGAATCCTTGACTCCAAGTACCTTTAATAGCACCTTCTGATATAGAGAATCTCTCTTCAAGTTTTATAGCCAATAATGGATCTCTTTTCTCTCAGAATCACTACCATTTTCCTCAAATGTGCAAGGAAGATTATTTTAACAAAGAGAAGGGAGGAAAAGGAAGTTTGAATTCTTGTTATGATTACAAGACAAAGGCAAATGTTATTCATTTATATAAGAACATATAAAGAATCAGGCCAGATATACTTTAAAGCACCTTCTTCTTTGAGGTATCATGGTACTAAAAGTAATGCAAAATAAATCTTTGAATTAATTATTGCAGACACTTATAATGACTATTATAACACTTATAATGTTGCAGTTAATTACATGTATAATATTATTATATTGAGTGTGCACATAAATGCAACATTTATGTGCACACATGCATGCCTCCTTGTAATTTGCTTTATGTTCATAATTATTGCTAAGTTATTTAAAAAGTTAGAATTCAACTTTCAGTACCTAAAGTAATAGGGAAAGAAAACAGGAAAAATGTATGTTATTATAAAAGTGGAAACCATAGACAAATATCACTCATTCATTCTCTGTGTTGTTTCTTCTTATCTCAGATCACCTCTTAATTACTAGTGGTATATTTCAAAACTATTCAAATGTCTAGAATCCAGAGATGGAGATGTGAGAGAAAATATGCAAACTGCATAAATTAATACACAAAATATGCAAACTACGTAATTCCATTCTTAATTTTTTTCTAGGTTGGCTTTTTGAAAAATAATGATTGAAGGGACATTGATTTACATCATTGTATTTTGGAATACAATATCTCCCTCTTCAAGTATTACTGTAGCACCTTGACCACCAAGGCCCATATGGTCCATAGGATGTCCATTGTGCTCCTTCCCCACTAAGCTCTTAGCTTTTCCACTAACCCTCTGAATGTCTCAGTTAGAAGACAGCTTTCAAGTACTCATTTTTGAGTTTGGTTTTATCTGACACTTTGATTTCTCCCTATTCTACACATAAGTGAGAACACTCAGTATTTGCCCTTCTCATTCTGGCATATTTTGTTTAGCATAATCCTTAATATTGATTGTTATTGTATTGGCTTGTTAGTTTCCTTATTTGAAATTTCTTGTATACTCTACAAACATATTCTGACATTGATATATCCCTGCACATGCTAAGGATGTGATGATACTAAATTCTACTTACCTTCCTCAGCAATCTATAGTTACGTTCCAGGTCCAGAAATCCTATGCAATGGTTAAAGACCAATGTAGTCATGAAGTTTTATTTCAATAATGAAATCAACCAGGTCAGGTGCTTATTCTAAATCTCAATTTGTGAGTGGCAGAGTTGTGATGTTTGGCTACACTATATTCCTTCATCTATCTTGACAGTGGCTGTTATTTGAATGGAAATATTTACTTTGATGAAGGCAGACATGACGTCAAAGTCCTTCACTATAGTAGGATTTAAATTTTATATTCTCTTCCAAGCACAGTGTTAAATTCCCATTATTCTAAGGTTTTACCTGTGCATGAAATCTTCCTGAGGCAGAATGTGAAAGTGCAGTACATGCTTCCGAGTATAAAATTAACCCCATTCTATTTGTACTGTTTGTCACATGGTCACATTAAAAGATTTCATTGTTTTGTAGATAAAGATTGTTTGAGGCATCCAATGTTCATCTTGAATTATTCATGAAGTAGCATTATTTATTCATTAGTTCCTGAGAATCTTGCTTAGTCCAAGTACCTACATTCTTTTGTTTCTTATATTGAGATGTGTTAGGATATTATCCTAATATGAGATGTACTGTATAAAGGACTGCATCTAACCATTTAACCTAGCATGGATATTTAAAGAGAGAACAATATGGTAAAGAACATAGAAGGAAATTAATATATGGAATGCTAACTGGGAAAAAGTTCAAATGTTTTTGTACTAATGGAGTAATTGTTCAAATGTTAGCATATTACTATTAATGGTGTTAATTTAGATTCTAACATCTAAGTCACTGAAAAAAAACTCATGGACTGAAGGTAATCAAAACACTAGTTTTGGCCATGAAATTATTCAAAAAAGCAGTAAAATAATTACTTCACAGAAGCAGCAAAATATATTCACAAATACTGTTTTATCAACCTGTTGATTTGAGAGTAGCATAGGAATTCCTGGGAGAGATTATATGATAGATTTTATGAGGGATCTTCTACAAAGAAATTATCTATGTGAACGAAGATTTGATAAGTGTGACAGAAGAGTATACAACTAGAGGAAAATGATGGGAAGGGGGGCACAAAAATTGTGTTTATGAGTTAGAAAATACCCTTTTAGGAGCATAGATATTATTTAAGAATGTTGCATACAATTAAGTAAATGAGATTGCAGATGAAATAATATTATATTTTCCAAACTAGTTTCCAAATTTACAAGATTGAAAGGTGTTGCAAAGTTGACCAGAACAAAAACACAAACTAGACTTCATTAGGTAAACTAGGGTATGTTATTTTTTTTTCTTTTTTCTTTTTTTTTTTTCTCTGATGGATGATGGATGCCAGCATTGTCCTCCTGATAAAAGATAGATGTCAGCATTATTGGAGGGTATGTTATCTTAAATATAGAGGAGTTATATGAACAATTATATCACTTTGATTTTACTCTGTGATGATGAATTCAGAAATTTTAGTGTATTATACTTTAATGGAAGGAATTTTCAGTATAGAAAGAATGCTCAGTATTTAAAGTGAAAAGTAATTTTAGATATATGTGTAGTGGTTGAAGGAGGTGAAAAGCATGTAGGCTATGCTTTTCATGGGAACCTTGATGGGAGTCATTTTTAAATTTTTTTTTTGTTCATGGGAGGCATTTTTAGATATTTGAAATAATATCACATTATCTGTGAATGACATAGTTCATTTACATACACATAATAGAACTGATACCAATATGGGGTTATACATGAAATATTTCAATACAACACAGAAAATTCTCATGTTTTAAGGGATTATTTAGAATCACAGCTTTTCTTAGTTATCTAGGAGTCCTTAAGGAAGTTACTATTTCTGTGTCTGTTTCCTCACATTAGAAGAATAACTTCTCTAATCATGTAGTTCATATTCTTCAGTACATACTAATGGATTATAGATTATCATATAAAGAGAAGCAGGTTAACCCATTAACATCATTCCTGGCTTTGCTTGATCCATGTTTTAGTTGTAACAGATATTGAGAATCTTTTGTGTTTTCTACATATATCTTCTGTGATCTTAAAATTGAAAATTTTATTTCAAGTTTAATGCCTTGTATTTCTTTTTCCAGCTAATTTATCTGGCTAAAATTTCCAATACCATATTGGAAAAAAAAAGAGTGGTAAAAGCATTCATCTTTTTTGTCTTCCAGCTCTTAAGAGGAAATTATTTTATCATTGTGTATATTGGTTGTATATGTCTGTGTGTGTGTGTGAGAGATGTTCACTGGTTTGTTAAGTGATTTTTTTCCTTTTACATGAAAGTGTTTAACTTATCAAATACTATGTCAAGTGAGCTAACCATGTGGTTGTTGCCCTTCATTTTGTTGACATGATCTTTTATGTTGATTCTCATATGAACCATTTTTGAATTGCAGTAATAAATCCCACTTTGTTGTAATCTATATTCCTTTTTAATGTGCCAAATAATTAGTTTAGAGGTTTTGTTTTACTTTGTTTTGTTTTTTTTGAGAACTTTCACATCACTATTTATGAGGGATATTGTTTTATTGTTTTGTAGTTTTATCATGGCAGTATCTTTCTCAGAGCTGTTATTAGGGTAATGCTGGCCTCATGCAATCAATTTAGTTGTATTTGTTTTTCTTAAAATATTGGGATAGTTTGAAGAGGATTGTTTTTCATTTTTTACCATCAAATATAAGTTTGTGTTAACATCAGCATCATCTGTTCCTGGGTTTTGTGTTGTGGAGAAGCTTTTGTTTACTGATTTAATGTCCTTATTAGATATAGCTTTGTTCCAATTTTCTTTTTCATCATAATTGTCTTCTTAGGTTGTGTGTTTATAGGATTTTATCAATTTCATCTAGGTACGTCAATTGATTTGTCATGCAATTGTTCATAGTATTGTAGTACAATTTCCTTTATTTTTCATAAAAACAAATGTAATATCGTATCTTGCATTTCTAATGTTACTTAAGTCTTCTATTTTTTTCTCTTAAAAGTATAGCAAAGGTTTGTCAGTTTTACTCTTTATATTTGGTTCTTTAAATGGGTCTTCTAATTATTAACTCTAGATCTTTAATGCCCAATGTGATTATTTGTATATGTGGAGTAATACTCGTTCATGTTTTCTATATGTTGCCCTTTTGTCCTCATTTATACTCTAAATACACTTTTACATTACACTATGTCACTTTGCAAGTATGAGTGCATTATATAATAATCCTAATTTGTCTCATCCTTTGTGTGTACATATATATTGCACAAGTGTTTTATATGTAAAATTCACATAATTGAATATATCATTGTTGTTAATAAACTATTATATGTTAGGCTAATTAAAACAAGAAAAATAGTGTTTTATTTTACCTTCAATTCTTCCTTTGATGTCTTTTATATGATGTATGGTTGCGTTTATGAACTTTATTACTTTCTTTCTAAAAATCTTCTAATATTTCTTCCAAAGCAGTCTTTCAGAATTTTTTTTAAAAAAAAATTTTGTCTGTATAATATTTTGCATACCCTTCACTTATAAAAGGTAATTTTGCAGAATATAGAAATCTTTAGTTTGTCCAACTTTTTCTTTACTTGCATGGTTTTTAAGGGTAAGTTAGATGTAATATTTTATCTTTTTTTAATAGGTACTAAATTCCTCTGACTTCTAAAATTATTTTTTCACTTTTTGTAATTAGAAAATATAATGTCAAGATAGATTTTGAAGGGTATTCATTGTATTTGTTGTTCTGTAAGCTACTGGAGTCTGTGATTTGGTGTGTATATTAATTTGATGAAACCTAAAGTCATTATTTGTTTAATATTTCTTATGTTACTTTTCCTTTTTTTTATTCCTGCTATTGCCACTAAAGATATTTTTACATATTTAGTTATGAAGCAATCTTTATAAAATTTGTTCTGCAATTATATTTATTTTGCTTTTCAACTTTTGAGAATTTAATTGTTTTATCCTTTATCACAGGCATTCTTTCCTCAGCTGAGGTCAGTTTACTAATAAGCAAATGAAAAGCAAACTTAATATCCATTACAATACTTTTCAACAAGAACATTCCTTTTTTTCTATCTTTTTTGAATTTAATTCTATAGGCTTACATTTATATCTATCTGCTTATATTGTCCATATTTTCTCACATACTATTTACTTTAATAGTTAGACCCCTTAATACATTAATCATAGTTGTTTTTAAATCTCAGATCATAGTAATATCTTTAGCATGTTTAGTTTTGATGCATGTTCTGTTTCTTTAAATTGAGCCTTCGCCTTTTGATAGACCATAATTTTCTCCCGATAGTCAAACATGACATTCAAAAAACAGAGCAAGCATAAAAAGTGTTTATTAATATGATGGTGAAATTTAAGGTTAGTGGAAACATTATATAGCCCTGTGATTAGGACTCTTTAATGAACTTATGACTGTGGACTATGAACTTCCCAAGTTTTTCTCAGTTTTTATCCCCAATTTGGAGGACAGGATGGCTAGCTGATTATTCCCTCCTTCCATATGAAAGTCTAAAACAGATTGGAGTTTGACATTTTCTTTCTCCCAGTTCACTTAGATTCATCTGATAATACTCTATCAGGTTAGGCTCTGATTAACTAGTTTCCCTTTAAAGGACTGATAACAGCCCTTTAAAAAAAGAAAACACTGATTTTAAGTATTTCCAAAAGGCTTCTTTCTCCTGATCCTGGTAGAAAATTGAGTATATTTATTCTGGTAACATAGTCAAGTTCTTGAAAATATTTCTTATAATAACATGTGGCATCCATATCAAATGAGTGGGTATGGTACTATTTTTAACTCTCAGTTATCCAAACTATGCCTTCAGCAATTTGTCAATGTTGTTTTAATTTTCCTACTTTAGTATTTTTTCCTATGTTAATGCCACATTGATGCAGAGACTGTGACTCCCTCTATTACCCTATCTCTTTTTCCTATACCTTAGACAGAAGTATGTTCTGGGTACTACTCTCTCGTATACATCCAACAAGAGTTTTTGATTTTCCAAGTGTGTTCATTATTTTATTTATTCTTAAGATAGAATGGTAACATCCAGCACTTTGGTTATGGAAAAGGAAGCCAATATTTGCTGACATTTTTTATTTAAGCTCCAAAGTTTTTATTACTTAAAAAATATCTGTCAATTCACTGATTTTTCTCATTTTGGTTATACATTCTTTTTGTGTCCTTTAGTTCATGACTTCTTTTGCTTTATGAACACATTTAACACACTTAGTTTAAAATTTTGTCCATCATGCCCATAATCTGGGCACTCTTAGGGCAAGTTCATCATTATTTTATTGCATATATACACTGTTCCTTTTCTTTGCATGTCTTGTTGTTTATTGATGAAAACTGCATTTACATATTACTAACTCTAGAAATGAGACACTACTCCTTTCTCAGGATTTTTGCTGTTACTAACAGTTCAGTAATGTAGTTCCATTTTTATAAATTTTGCAAAGAAATTTTCAAAAATATATTCATAGTATTTAGTGGTCATTTGTTGCTTAAGCAAATATCACATTGTCAAAAAAATGGAAATCATGGACCAAGCTGAATAATGCAGAATGCCCTTGAAGAACAAGATCCTGGCATTTTTATTGATAAAATAATTATAGAGTCAATAATGTGGGGTGGAGAACAAAGAGTAAGAAGGTGTATGGAATTGAATCTATGCTTATGTCATCTAAGGCTTTAGCAGAGATGAGTCTCTGATCAAGTATCTAGATGACATAGAATTATAATAAAAAACACATTTTTGACCTCCACCAAGGTTCCAATTTTATCGACAAGGAATTACATTGATTAGCCTCTGGGACACATAGTTATACATCAATCAATGGCCCCATGAGCATCTTGATCATACCTTGTGTTGAATACCCAAGGTATGATCCTAAGGGATCAAATGCCCTGCTCTGGTTTAATTTGAAAGGAGCCTTTTGGGGTTTGGTATATTACTTTCTTTTAAGTCATAAAATTGATTAGTGGGACTATTCTGACCATGTACTAGAATGTAAAACTTCATATAACCAAGGTATGGATAAGCAACTCATTTCATTTAAGTCTAGCAGACCCACAGTCATCAAAAGTTTTGCTTCATGAACCCAGTGGTCAATCAGTGACAGGGTAGAAATTTCCTCAAATACATAAATAAAGCTAAAAAGGAAAACATATATCATCTTCCCATTTTTTTTTGTAGCATGGTTCTGAGTTAGGGCATTTCTGTAATGTTAAACCAGGTTGTCTGCCAGTTTGGTCTTTTTTCCTCATCTCCCTCTTTTATTGATGTTGCAGGTCACCCAGAGGTGCAAACTTACATATTCTTATCTCTTTCAGTATGTATCTATTTTTGAGTATGAATGTTGTATTACTTCTTTGAGATATGTAGGAGAAAAATCTCTCATTCCTACAAAAGACTTCCTTTTGGGTCTCCTCCTTTCATGGTCTTTAGACATATATCTCTCTTGCCTCACCCGATATCCCCTATGACAGATAGATAGGAGTATTGCTTGGTTTTAAATCTTGGGACAGATATAAAGGCATTATTCAGTGTGAGGGGCTAAGGTAAACAAAGACAATCCTCTGTAACAGTCATTGGGGACCATGAGACAGGTCACATCATAGTCAAAGTAGTTTAAGAATAAAGTCTTTGTTAGAGCCCCTCTAAAGCAGGTTGACTGGAAGCAGGGATTAACATCAGTACCCCTAAGAATGAAAGATGATTAATAAGTAAGCACAAACTTCACATGAAAAATCACTACCTTTTCTTCATTAAGCAGCTCTTCAATTATTTTAAGTTTTAGATTACATTTCACAGTTCAGAAAAATCTATTTTTTCTGTCCATGCCAACTTTTTTCTGTGAAGGAACTGATTCTTTGAGTACAATTAATATCCTATCATGTATTATAACAACTTTCATGATGATATTTTTTATTTAGTCATTAGAAAGGGGAAGCATCTTGGCAGTTTCAGAGACTTATATTTGATCTTTTCCACCCTGTTAACTCTTTGTCAATAGATTAGTGTTCCAACATACTATGTTATGTTAAATATTTTGAATATAAATTCTTATAGAACATTCATAAGTATCACTGCAAAGATCAATGTTTTCATTGGGTTTTTTGGGACCGGAACTTAACATCAGTTTAATGTAATTACAGGGAAGTAGGGCACTATTTATTATTCCTACGTCTCTTATATGCTTCTTTTAAGAGGGAACTGTGGTAATTTTTTGGTTCTCCACTTATCAATGTTAACTCAGAATCTATGTCTTCAATATCCTTGGAAAGTCCGCATGCTCTTTTTTTATATTGTATAATTACTGAAATAAGAGGTTGCATGCTTTTTTTGGAAAATGGGCATAAATATCATTTTATATACTTATATGGTTATATGTTTTATGTTATATGGTTCTTCATTTGAAAAAATTTGGATTTTATTGCCTTTCTTAGATTTTATTTTTACTTAGCTTTTATTTTTACATGATTTTACTTTGTTTGTGTTAACAGGATTTAATCTCCAGCTGAATACAAGTAAGATGCAGAAAATAGTCCACTAAAACTGGAAACCATGAAATAATAAATATTTTTACGGAACTTTGATGTATAGGAAGGAGAGTTCCAATTAATTGCAAATTTAAAATTTGTATATAAGGTAAAATATTGATTGTATGGACTCAGTAGTAGATATAATTCAGAAGCAAAATATAAGTTTATGCCACCAAAACTTTTAAGGAAAAAAATCCTTACTCCATAAATATTTTGAATAATTTCCCCATCTTATCATTTTCATATTTATCCCAACAATATTTAAAGTCTTTCCTAGAAGACATTTTACCACTTAAAAGACCAGCTTTTTTGCTACAAATCCGAATGAGTTTGTTTAAAGAACTTACATATTTTGCTTGTCTTTCATGTCTGGCATTGTTCCATTAGTAGCTATTCTGACTAATCTCAATTCCATTGTATCTAAGATTTTTAATGATAGTGCTGAAAGGGTTTCATGAGCCACATTGAAAAAAATTGTTTTAATTTTCTTTTAAAAAAAAAGTCAAGAGACTTGTGATTTCACAAGATGATAGTACTGGTCAGAGCATGAGCTCATAGTTCCCTCTGAATACAAATAATACATGTAATGACTGACTTGGATTCCACTTTTAAAGAGATAACATTTAATTGAATTTTGGAACCATTTTCAAACTAATCTAACTTATCCCATTGGAGGAAGAAGAAAAAAAAAAAAAAAACTTGACTCTCCAGGGTAAGAATTTAGTTTAATTATCTACCACTACGTCAAGGGAAAATTATTATGAAAAATTTGAACCTGCTTCTAAAGTTCACCATGAGGCTACAATTTTGTAACAGGAAGAAAACATTAGCGACTTGAAGCTCAACTTACTTAGTTTTCACTTTGGTGGGAATATGTGCTGAAAGTTGAGACATTTGTTACCCTTTCAACAAAAATAACTAAAGTGCTGCCTTTTTGACCCTATTTGGGCACCCATACATGGAAAGAAGAAAAATTATTTCAAATCAGCACCCCAATATGTGAGTATGTTTCTCTCCTTTTTTCTTTTTGGTTAGTGGCCCTCGGGCATCAAAAGCATAAGGAATCTTGGCCTCTTCTTTTCACAGCATGAAAGTCAGTAAAGCTTTCAACAATCTCTCGTCCGTAATAGCTTTCTCTTCATATATATATATATTTTTTTCTTTTTCTCCCCCAAGTCCCAAAGCAACTATTAAAAGTCACCATCATCTATCCAGTTGTAGAGGCAGCACAGAAAAGAGCTGAAAAAAGCTGTTAGTTGTTGGCATGGACTCAAGAATTCAAGCCTGTTTTTCTGAATCTACTTCTTGAATTAAAGAGATTATGTCCCAAAGTAATTTCAGTTTAAGAAGACTCCTTAAATTTATAAATATTACTATATATTTTCTTTCTCTCTCTATATATACACACATACATATATATGTTTATGTGTATATATGTCTGTATATACTACATAAGGAAAAAAAAAATATATATATATATGTGAAGTGAACTGCAAACTACTAGATTCTCTTATTTTAAGGACTGTTCAACAAATAGCATGAAATTTCAAAGACTGTTCAAGGTGATTAACTTTTCAAATGTTACTATTTCAGTGTTGCAAGATGTGATACACTTGGTACAAACATGGTTAAGTGGGATGATTTCAAGGATGCTGTTTACCTAAATTTAAGTTGGTTGGTTACAAGGAAGTTTTATAAAGATCACCTGATATCTGATAATCTAAATTACAGTTCCTCAAGTATAATATAAAGTTTGTGGACCAAATTTGACAATAGAGACCTTGAAATACTCTTTACCTTCTCTAAAAAATCTGTGCTTCTCTAGTAAACCTGTCTGTCAAGTTTTCACTTGTTTCCTTTCGTTTTTTAGCACTGAACTTTCAAAGCGTGCCTCATTTAGACTACTGTTTCTGAAGTCCATGTTTTCTAGAGCTTCTTATGCCAGACATGGTCATATTAAGTTTTTAAATTTTGTTTTATATATGTATATATGCATGTGTATATATGCTTTATTGGACTCCCTTTATCTTCAAACATGTCACTGTTTGAATATTTCGGCGAAGATGTGTATAGAACTCAGATACTTTAAAATGATGTGCATTTACATGAAAATATTTTTTCATGTTATTTTAGAGAAACTAAAATCAAAACAGCAATAACATATCTTCTCATTCCAGCAAGTATAGCTATTACAAAGAGATAAGAAACAATAAATGTTGAAGTAGAAACAAGGCTTGTGCACATTGGTGAATTAAAAATTGATTATAGCCATTATGGAAAGTAGGATGAAAAGTTTTCAAAATAAAAATAGAAAGTCCATACCTTACACCAACTGTGGGCATTTACCTCAAAAATACAAAAGCACCAATAGAAGGAGAAACCTACCTTCATGTTTAATTCAGTGTTGCTTAGAATAAATGATAACTGGAAATAATCCAAATGCCCACTGAATGATGAATGATACTATGCTATACACACACAATGGATTGCTACTCAATTTTCTTTTTAAAAGATGAAATCATATTATTTCCAACAGTATGAATGGACTGAGTGGGCATCGTGCTTTATGCAAAAAGTGAGTTAGAGAAGACGCACAATATAATTTCATTCATATGTGGTATACAGAGATAAAACGAAGTGATCTTTTGCTATGTTATCATGTGGTTACATTAATTATGAAAACAGCATTTACAGCTATATTTCATGTTTAAAACATGTGATCACATTATTTGTTATAGAAAAATTGGTTAATTCTAAACAAGATATTTCTATATTAATAATTGGTTTCTTATTAAACCATCAGTGATAGTCTACAAAAGAAAGTTCTCAGATTGTCTATTCCTCTTATTACCAGGCAGAATGAGGGGGACCCCAGGACCTCTAAACCTACACATTCTAAATGAGTTCTGCCATCTGCCACATAAAGAAAAAGGAACTTTAATAGAATTAGTGTGAAATAGAGAGATGAGAAAGAATATGACTAAAATAGTTCCCCCATGAAACACCTTAAGTTACCCATACTCTTGTGGACAAATGCCCATCCAAAGAGAGTTGACCCAAAGCAGGACCACTGAAGTGAAAGCTCTGCCACAAGCTTAAGGCAACTTGTGGTGGTGAACCACAGGAACAGGGCAGGAGGGGTCCCAGGCATGTCTGGAAGGAAAAGAGCACAATCAAAACACAAGCCAAGATAAAGATTGCCATTGTCAGTGTCCCTGCAGGTCTCTCACCTCTGTCTCTGTCACTTTCAAGTAACTCCTTCCATATTCCCCAGGTTTCTGGTACAAGCCCAGGCTGAGAAACAAGCACTGCTTTTTCTTCACATGACTCTACTCCACATGCCTTCTCCAAGTCCTGCCTTCTCCCAGTCTTTTCTAGCTTCTTAATGCAGCTCAGGTCTACCTACCCTTGAGTGAGGCAGAGAGCCTTGCACCTCCCTTTTCCATGGGGAATCACAGTGGGTTTGATAATCACACTTTTAAAAAGGATAATAGTAATCTGAATATATAGAATCTGAATTATTTTCAAACACAGTCACAATAACTTAGAGCTATTCCTCATGAACATTGAGTTTCTTTGACACAGTTTGGATAACAGTTAACACTAACATGAGGTTGAATGTCAGAAAACAAGGTTGTTAAAGCAATCTGGTAAATAAGGAAAACAGGAATGCTTATCTGGTGGACAAGATGAGAGATGTCTTTTATCATTGTATCTCAAGAAGAATAAAAATTATCAGTTTACTTTCCTAACTTTTTACTTGATTTTATCTTTTTTTAACATTTACAAACCACAGACATATTGAATGACACCATATGAAAAAAACATTAAGTTAAACTCCAGTTTTTTTGCCCTGTGAAACATTTTCCAACCTAGGCTGGTACACTAATGTTTTAATTATGCTTCAAAACAACTAATTTTTGAAATTTTACAGAAGATAATATACAAAGATACTAGGAAAATGCTATATTAAAACCATTTTTAAGGTTAGAAATGTGATATTTACTATTTTTAAATGCAAAATGATAATGACCCGTTTGAGAGTTCATTGATTCTTATCAGCTATTGGCAAAGTACTTTTCACGTAACTGAGATGGCTCCCTTTCCTCATTTCTCCAAATTACCAAATATATGGACTTTGTAAAACAGAAGCATAAAATATGGGTCAAACAATAGAGAGGTGGCTTAGATTCTTTATTAAAAAAAAAACTTATTTATAGGCACGGGCAAGTATGATGTGGAGATCATGTTCATGTCATGTTGGAGGGGACAAGGTTTTACATTCATTGGAAGTCCAGAAATTAGCCTCTTTGCCTCAGTCTCTATCGATGTAAGGAGCACCTGTTTAGAAGTAGCCAAATGTATGGAATCAATATTTCCTTCCCATATACTGAGAGGAGAGGATTATAAAAATGTCCCAGATGGACATAATTTGAGGTTTCTAAACATTTATATTTAGTGCTAACCTCTCGGTTAGACTATTTTCAATTATTTGAATATTTCATCCTGTTAGTAAGGTTAAACACTTTGATTTTTCTTTCTAGTTGTTAAGTTTTAAGTTAGCTTGATTAATAACATGACATTCAGAACCCTTACAAATATTATAATACGTAACATTCTTCATAATCAAACTTATATTGTATAGCAAAATAAATTTTAAAAAGTCTACTGTCAAAATAATGATGGTATCCCAATTATTGTTTAATATTTTCCTAAGGGGATATAAAGAGAAAAATTATTAAATTTGGGTACTCTGGAAAAAAAGAATATGCTGAGTAATAGTGATATAATAAATATATTATGATTAATTTCAGAGATTTTATTTCTTCAATTTACAGTTACCTAAATATCTATAATTTTCTCTGGATATTAATAAAATAACCATATTATGTATGTGCCATTTAACAAAGTGGTATGCCTTTCCTATTTAGCATCTTCTCTTGAATACCTGCAGACCAAATTAATATATTCAATTTTTCTAGATAAATACATTTTTTAAAGGGTAAAATTGTGTTTTACATTGAGGCAATAGAAATCTAGTCATCTGGTTCAATTGATTTGCATTAATTTCTAGAGTGTTCTATTTGTGACATATGGATCTAAAAACAATTTTAAGAATGAATTAAAGATTGAAAAAGATCTCATATTTTACATTAAGTGAATGACATTTTTCTTCATTGTAGGCTACTATTATTTTCTTGCTCCTGCTATATCTAGAAGGCAACTATAATCTAAAGAAATGTTTAAAAAATATTCATATCTAATGTAAATGCAATGAAGTAAGCTGAACATTCAGTGGAAGGGAGGTTCATGTCTACAAATATCACTGAAACTCCAGTTAATCAAGGCATCAAAGTATCTAAGGCATTTATACAGATTTTATTGAAAATAAATCTCTTTATCCTATACTCAAATGTATGCATGATTTTCTCACAGACTTTTTCCTTGAGCCTCTTTAGTTTTTTCATAGAGTATCTCCTGCCCTCTTTAGTCCAGATTTTATAACTACATTTAGGGGAAGGATCTCACGCTACAGCATAATTCTCACTTTAGTTTTTTCTATTGCTAGGTGAAAATAGGTCATTATTAGCCATTTCTGGCAGGGGCAGTTGATAGGAAACAGGACAGGAAATGATATAATGATTCCAGAATTGTATATTTCCCTTATGCCCTGATGTTTGGGTAATGACCTTCTAGTTAACCAGGAAATTGGGAGGTGGTACTGAACTTGAAACATTCTTTCTATTGAACTCTTTTGTCATCCCTTTGTCCTCTTCATTTAAAGGAATAGATAATAATTCTAAGACTAATACAAATAAAGATAAATTTAAAAAATAAAACATTTGCTAATTATATATATATTTCCAGATTTTTGAGCAGACTGCTCAAAGCACATATTAATATCTAATTATCCAACACAAAGCATATAAACCACCTAAATCTTAAAACAGCAAACTTCTAAATGTTTCAATATTTATGGAGTTTAACTATTTTTCTCATGAAAATGAAACTTTGATGCTATTCATTATTAACTACATAGTTTTTAATTTACAGTTAAATCATTGTTTTAAAAATGCTTAAGATATGTGCTTTTATATGCCACATAATGATAAATTACATTAATATGTGGTCCATTGTTCATTTTCTCACTAAGATAGACGGTATCTCCTGGATGAAATATACCCAATAAAAATGACATGCCTAAAACTCACACAAACATATGCACAAGGATAAAAAGGCATAAAATGCAACTCCTTTATTTAAAATTTTATGCAGTAAGTTTCATTTATACTTTTTGGATTGTTTAAAATAATGTTATATTTTTAAAAATAGATCTCCAACTCGGGACCGTACTAAGACAATTTTTGCAGAAAGTGCAGAAACTATCACAGGCAATCCAGTGTTCACAGTGTGATCTTAACCTCTTTTGTTACTCCAGCATGATAGTAAGTCCTTTAATATTTCAAAACACTTAACTATTTTATTTACATTTCCTTACTCATTAACTTCAACTTGTTTTAAATTTATGCCACCAGAGAATCAAGAATAACAAATGTGTACAAATTCAACAATTAACCTCACTATATAATTGCTTAGAATAATCATCCAGATTAGTCAAATCACTATTAAACTTTAATCAATGTGAGTGGGTGTTTTAGTTTTGATTGGATATTCCACAAGGATTTTCCAGGCAACTCCTTTTTGTATATAAAGTTTACATGTTTTCACTCCATGTTGTGTTTAATGGATTATATCTTGATTTTAAGTAATGCCTCGTTAGTGACTATTCAAATATAATTTTCTTTAACAGGAGCATTTTTGATGACACTAATGATATCTTTCTTTTATAAATTTTTGATTTTCTCTTGGTCCTTAAACAAATAAATGTATAGATGTTAAACTGACAGTTTTTAATAATTTGTAAGATTAATGATTTTATGCAAATATTTCATATTGTTTTAAGCAAAATATTGAAATTTATTTTTAAAAAGCAATATTGATTTATTTAAAAAATATTCTGTAATTTACCCTCACAAAAGATAGTATCAGAAAATAAGTGGTATTTAATAATGCCTACAATGCAAATGCAAATGATTTTTTCCACACAAAGGTACATTCTACTAAATAGGTATGTGCATGTAGGGTTTTGATATTTTTATTTGATATGATTTGAAACAATCAAACTCTCAGAAACATCAATTAACATAAAATAGCACTTTCTGTTCATTGTATTCTGTAGACAAGATTTCGCATGTATATCTTTAAGGAATATTGGGAAGTCTTCAGGTATTTTGAAAAAACACTTTTCTAAGTTATTCTCTATATATTTTCTTATGTCATTCTCTGAGAGCATTATTCCTGCAGCCAAACATTTAGAACTTCTAGCTCTTTTTCAACATTCTGTGCTAATTCAGTAGTCTATCAGGACAAATAGAGTGACTTTCATAGCAACAGGGCTTATTTCAAGTGTAATCAAGTCTGTGAAACAAAAGGTTTTATTGTTCAGGAATGTATTTGGTTAAAAACTTAAATAAAATATACAAATGTTGTATTTCTAAAAATAGAATGCTTTCTCCCAGCAGAGGAGTCATATTTTCTAAAAGCAAATTTTGCGATTTTTGTTATAGCCCAAACAGTTCTGAATGACATTGTTATTTTTGTTCATATTTTTAATGATTAAACCAGTAAATAAAAATGAAACATCTTCACACTTGTTAGGAAAATGAAGGCAGATCTAAAGTTTCAGAGGGACTTTCAAAAGGGATATGAGAGATGAAAATGTTTCAATGATATGTAACTCATTCTTTAAAATAAGTTAAAAGATATTTTTTGTAATATCACAGTTGATTAGATTACTACAAATTTACAATTCTTTATGTGTTTTCATTTATTTTTTAATACAAGTACTATTTGGGTACCCCCATCAAGTATTGAGTATGGCATTACTTTGGCACTAACCAGAAGAGCACTATTGAAATGACATCCTGCTTTGTTGCTTCATGTATAGCAACATTCCACAATTTTTTAGTCTGTTTTGTTTTGTAAATAATTGCTCTTTGAGAAGGTACAGTTTTAATATGCAAGTGTGTACATCTTCAGATAAGTAGTTTCTCTGTAATTTGCCATTTCTAAGCAATATTTGCTTTGGAACAATAAAGATCTCATCTCATGAAGATCACTTAAACTAATGATCACAAAGTTGGAAAATTATACTCTTCACTAAAGTTAAGGACTAGTTTAAATGTGTCTTTTGCTTTTCCTTTGGATTACTAAATGGTTAATCCTAACAAGCATGGGGGGAGGAAAGAAATTAACTAAAATAAGACCCCTGTGATACAATGACACTTGCTCTATGCTCTTATAGAGAAAAAAAAAAAAAAAACATGATGATAAAACAGCACAAAGTAGAGTGTTATGAATTTTATTAATGACTAGGAGACAGTGTGCAAAACATCAAAGGTCTGTGGAAAAGATTAATGACCCCGTGTGAGACTGTTTAATTACCTCCAGCTAATTAGATTCTTGACCAAATTTTTAATATCTGCATTCCTTCTACAGCCTAATTGAGATTCCACATTATTTATCAATCTTTCAAAAAGCCCTTAGTGGGCTGCTTTTTTAGTTTTTCCCTTTGCACTTTGACTCCATTTATGGTCAATTATTAAATAAATAGCAAAGTAACTATTCCCCACAAATTGTATATGTGGAACACTTTATGCCTGTTTATTTTGACTAGGAGACTATCATTGGCATCTTTTCTACATAATGAAACACTCCAACTAATAAACTGACTAACTCCACTGTAAACAACATGGGATAATATTTTTGTTATCTGGTCTGTGCTCAGGAACTCCTCATGTGGTTTCTGTAAATTAGTCTTTGCAATAGTCAGTTAATCTTTATTTCAGTTTACCTTGGTTCAGGCCCAGAGAGTCATGGAAAGTTACTGTACAAACTAGAAAGAACAACTCAATTGGAGGTGGGGGGGGGTCAAAATCTTAATGTTCAGAAAATCCTAATGTATGACAATTTGCACTATAATGTCAAGCTGTTCCTTTTGAAACCCTGAAAACTTTTATATAATGTACTTACACATACATGAGAATATAGAGTATATTTGTATTATATATGTGTGTGTAGATCATATACCATTTCTAAAGGAGAAATATTTGATCAATTTATGCATCTCAATGAAAGAAGAGGACACTGGCATGAAAAAGAGTATATGTGTGGGTATAAATATATATATACACACATGTATATGTGTACACTCATTATATATAAAATTTATAACAATATAAACAAATTTATTATATAAATTTAATACAACCCATGAATCTACCAAGCAATGTGTTTCTATTGACAGTCCACATCCAATTATAAAATCTGAACAAAATATACGACACTAATTAATCACAGAAAATTCTCTATTATTAATAATGACTGTGCTTGTTAGTATTTGTCATATATTCAGGAGAAAAGGAAATAATAGAAAGACATTGATATATACAACATTTATAAAAAGGATATAATTTACACAAATTATTTCATACAATTTCTAATATAACAGAAGTAAATATGAGAAGAGACAACATCTCTTTTTCATTTAACTTTTTGCTTTAAATTGTATTAATTTTAATTGAAGTTATGTTGGTTTACAATACGATATATGATTTAGGAGTATAGGTCAGGAATATACCTATGTTCAGAGATATGTGATTACAACACACCACCAAGACACTTATAATCCTATTAGATAGTCCATTGGGCACATTTGCCCATTTGAACTTGACGCTTAGTTTCCCCTTCTGTCAACCTCAATTCTCAGTCATGTTTTCAGGTTTTGTTTGGTTTAGTATTGTCTATTCCTATGTTCCATTTTTTTTCATTCCCCATAAATGATACCATCTGTATTTGTCTTTTTCCTGACTTAATGTTGCTTAACATAATCTTTTCCAGTTCCACCCATCTCAGATAAGAAGATTTCATCTTTTATATACCTAAGTTGTATTCCATGTGGATATGTAATGCATCTTTATTCATTCATTTGTCCTTGAGCACATAGGTTGCTTCCATAACTTGTCTATTGTAAATGGTGCTGCAAGGAATACAGAAGTGCAGAAGTGCACCTATTCCTTCAAATTAGTGTTTTTGAATTCTTAAGGTAGCTACTTATAAGTGGAATTCCTGGATATTATAGATCTAAACATCATTTTGAGAAATATCCATGCTGTTTTTTCCATAAGTGATTGGTCAGTCTACAGTCCCATAAACAAGATAGGAGGGTGGATCTCCCCCCCCCCAACTTTACGATTACGTGTTTCTGTTACTTATTTATTTGATAAGAACCATTCTCAAAGGTGTAGGGAGATATCCCATTTGCATTTCCCTACTAAAGTAATGATAAACATTTGTTTCATGTGCTATTGACCATTTTGTCTATTGTTGCAATTTTAGTATATGTGCTGCTGAAACAAACACACTATTGACCATTTTAATGTCTTTTTTGGATAAGAGTCTATTTAGCTACTCTATTGTTTACTGTAAAATTTATTTTCTTTTTGTCAGTTGTATGAGTTCATTGTAAATCTCCTGTGTTAATTTCTTGCATAATCATTTATTTTACTCATCCATAGCACTTGTTATAGTCCATTGTGCACATTGTTTCATGTTATTATTACTGTTGATCTTTGCAATAAAAAAATGACTTCTAAGGTTACACTAAAGTTCTTTAATTTCAAAAGTTGTTCACAACTGTTCACTAAAATACTTTGCTCAAGTGTGTCAAGTTATACATTCATGACCAGATCTAGAGTCTCTTATACTAACCTCATCTTAAACTTACTTTATACTCCTAACAATGATTCACACAGATTAAATTTGTATTAATAATAATAGAAGCACCAAATTTCTATCAAATATCATGTTAATGAAGACAAAAACACGTTTCCCAGGAGGTTAGAACACATCACCAATAAAACATGTTGTGAAAATAACTTCCCCATTATAGTAGAGAGAGTTCTATGATGAGACCAGATCCAAACAGTTAGTGGACAGATAGCAAATTTACATTAATTAAGTGTGAACTCCAACATACTCTACCACCAAGGAATGCATGCCCAAATTTCTACTTAGAAGATCTTTCCTCTTACAAAATGACGTATGTCTCAACTGTTAACATAGAAGTGACTATACGAGGACAAACAATATCCAAACCAATACCTTATTATGAAAATGAGGTTTTCAAATACTTTCTTCAAGAGGAAAGGTGCTCTTAAAAGGACTGGACAACTAGTTTCAAAACATAGGAAGGAAAACAAGAGATCAATTATAGGCTGCACCAACATAAACCTTGATTGCTTCCTTATAACCTTAACCAAATCAATCAATCTCTAGAATTCAGTCTTGGTAGAACAAAGGAATCTTATGAAACTGCACCTCAGGCAATTCCATGAAAAAAAGTCTCAATATACTGATTAGAAGACTTAGTCTTCTACTCTTCTAAGCTTCTAAGAAGGTTCTGTGTAAGGACTTTAGATAAGTTTTACAATAGACACCTTAGAGCAGCCCCTCATTTTTAGTTTTGACCTGAGCTAACAGCATTCATACTTTCTCTTAGTCTACACAGTCACTCATATCCTCATTTCTCTAAAGAAGTGTTGTGATTGCTGACATTGTATGTGATGGAGTCAAATGATTCATCAAATGTGACTCCTATCTTTCAGTACCGACAATATAGTACACACATAGTATTATCTATAAGTCTGGATAGACTGATCAGTTTAATGTAAATCTATATCCAAACAAAATGTAGAAAAGTAGTCAATGAAAATGAGAGTCTACTTTCTTTTTGCAAAAGTCCAGAAATTTGTATTAATGGCTTTGACACAGGATCACAATCATATGTATTTGAGATTCTCTTATTTTAAAAATCAAAGCAAATGACATTTGGCCAGCAAAAAATATTTGAATAATTAGAAATGACAATGAGTATATAGGTCTCCCTTCCTACATCATATATTTACCTGGAAAACAAAATAAAACAAACAAAAAAGAAACAGTGGATTTCATGATTGAGTAAGAGAAATTATCTAATTCAACTTCTGGATCACAATGGAAATCTATTTTACAGCATCTTCTATAGTTTCCTTTCAAAATCACATCCCAAGAGTCAGGCCACTTCAAGTTACATTTTAACACATCATTAGTTGTAATGCTGCCATTCATGCTATTTACTGTGTCAATTATTTAAGCAAACACTCTAAATTTCTTCATGTAATTGTTATAATTATAAATTCTTATGATTATGTTCTCAAAAACTGAAGGACTAATCTGGGAATAATTTCTCGTCATTAGTTTTCTAGCTCCCATGCTTTTGCATCATATTAAATCACTCCATGATTTGTTGGAAATATCAATAGACTTTGGTAAGAATTAAATTAAAACTTTTAGTAAGAAGGCTTTTAGTACAATTTATAAATGGTAAGTTATCAATGAGCAAAAACAGCTAAATATGAGATTTCAGGGAAATAAGCATTGTTATACATAGCTGGTATATTTTATTAATTACCTGATATAAAGCAAGAGTCTGAAATTTTTCATGTCATTAGGTTCAGTATCTTCTATTATAAAATGAAATAATAATAATGAGGGGGAAGGAAAAAACACAATGTTATGTTGTATATAACATTATTGGAAAGTTAACTGCTAAGTAGTGCAATAGTTGTTTATGAAGCTAATAGAAAAGATTATATAACAATGGGATATTTTTTTAATTGTAGCTATTATTATCAGAAAAAACTGGTAGACATGAAATATACATATCTAAAAGTCTACCTGTTTTGTTTACTTTTATGGAAAAATATGTTTCAACGGGGCATACACAGGATAAATGCCTCTCTTGAAAGAACTTAAATATAATTTACTCTCTTTTGCATACTTTAATATGTGGGAAAAATTTGTAAAACTGTAATGCATAAATATTTATTAACTGTGAAAATTAGCATATTTAGGAATAGATATATAGTGTATCATAAAATATAATTTATGAGCAGAAAACTTAAAACACCTAGACATAGTCTGGGAGCGAAAAATAAAATGTTATATAGGATTTCTTTATATATATTTCATTTTTCTCTATTTTTCTAATTACAAAAAATATTTTATAATCACAAAAAATATTTTAATTAAGATCCATCCATATAAACAAATAAATCTATTAATTGGAATCTAGCTTCATGTAAAATGCAAAAATTCTCAAAGTTAAAAGAACATATTCCAAATATTGAAAAATATAACATTAACATGAGAAAATTATTTCTGATGCTGTTGTTTATTATTTTCAACATTTTATATCATTAACTTTTACCTACTAATATGTCAGGCAATCATATCTTGAAATATGTGCTTATAGATATATGGAGTGATCAGATAATTTTAGCTCTTTCAAGATTTGCTAGACCTCAAATCAATTTGAATGTATATAACTTGAAAATATGAAGGGTCAATTAACATTAAATTTCTTCAGGTAATGCCTCTACAAGTCATTAGTTCTTATAGATACCTTATTTACATATATATGTATATACACATATACATATATATGTAAAAACAATAATATGCACCATTGCAAGAGTATATACAGAGTTTAGTTCACTAAGGTGACATTACTATTTAAAAGTTCTAAAAAGAAGATACATGTGTTCAAGGAAGAATGTGACAAGTGTTCACTGGTTGTTACATTACATGGAAAAATCTTCAATTCTATAAATAGAAAAAACACAAAATCTAATCAATAAACTGGATAAAATGCATGTTCATTATTTTATATACTTTGTTCTCCAGTTTGGATAATTGCTGCTACCTGTAGCCTAAACCATTAGCCTCTCAACCACAGTAAACTGAGATTGCTTAAAACAAACAAACAAACAAACAGAAAACAAACAAACAAAAAAACACTAACAAAAGGAAGTAACATTTCCAACAGGAAAGAGTGAGCAGTTTGTTAATCAAGAGAGACTATACCACACTACATTAGAGAGCTCATGAAAAATTGTGTTGGCATATTTCATTTTCTTTCAAAAACAGATTCTTATAAGCTACTAAATGGGCTCTCCTATCCCCAGCCATGAAAAACAGCAGTATTTCTAACTTTTCACCTTTCAAAAAATGTGTCCCTGTAGTATTCATAGTACTAATGAAAGAGATTCTTGACAATGTCACTGCAGACCACCCCAGAAGTGGAGTCCTGCCAATGTAAACCATTATTGCAGTAAGAACCTCTCATCTCGTGCTGTGAGTTCATTGAGAAACTTCCCCTGCTTCCCTTTTGCTTGTATTGTCTCTGAAGAGTGACACCCTCCCTTGAACCATAGACACTGAGACAAATCCCCTGCAACTGATTCCCATCCAGATCACTATGGACAACATTCACACTTTGATGCTACTGAATGGACTTTCTTTCTTTGGGGAGAAAATCAAAGAATGTTCAAAGAATAAAACAACTTGGTGATGACAAGAAATGTCCAGCAACTGATGCAGTCTTTGCTTCGGAATTTTCCTCACATCCTGAGTTTGCAACAAGCACTGAAATCCCTTGTGCATAATTACATAATAATAAGAGCACTGAATAATATAAAAGCTATGTTTTTGCCAGAATCACATCTAAATTTGGGGGATGAATATGATTTAGGTATAAATTTAATCTACAGTTACTGGCATGTGAGGATTTAAAAGATATGAATGGTGAACTTGGTGGCTACTAGTCTCTATTAAATAACTGTGACCTGTCACACACAGTTTGTGTAAAGCACTCAGAAAGTTTAGATTCTTATTTCTTAAAGAAATTGCTATGCAAGGATAAGGTAACATGATAAGTAAGCATTCACAGTTGCTAAGAAACAACTTATCTAACCATTTCCCCCCTAAAATAACTATCAAGTAGCAGACATTTTTATATACATGCCCAGACCAACACAGGTTGCCTTTTGGAGCTAGCAAAAAAAAAAAAAAAGCATCCCCTCAGTCATTAATCAAAGTGACATCTCCTTCTCCCAGATTCAGTAACTTGGTCCTTCATGTTCCCATCTTATAACTTTGCCTTTTAACTTCCTGTCTTAATTTGTTAATAAGTTAATAGCATAACTTCAAGAATAAATGCCTGTTCAATTTACTCATTGGTTAAGAAATCAACTCAATTTAGACTCAGCAGTCTCTTAAATTCTCTCCATAGAGGATAATTACTATGAAACTGGATGAAAAGATTCATGTAGGAATATATTAGGAGGAGAAAAATATTTGTCCCTACTCTTATGGAGGCAATCACTATATAACAAATAGGAAAAAAACAAAAAGACAAATATGAAGGGAGCAATGTTGCCTAAATCATCTAAATCATGAATAATTAATTCTGCCTAATATTGGAGAAGGATTCGTAGGGGAGGTAATGTGGGGGAAAAAAAGAAAGAAAGCAAAAATTAATGGATAATTAGAACTTTCTAGTGGAGGAAGTGTAAAGCATTTCCATCTATAAGGATGGAAAACAGCTCATGCTAATGTGTAGAGATATGGAGAGAAAGCCTAGCAGGTTTTGGAGGCAGTGAATTGCCAGTAAACGTTTAACAACCTGCTCTTTAAAAACAAAAAAATCATGATGTCATAAGATCAGTGCTGGGTAAAGACACACACCATTTGCTGTCATGAGCCACCATGAGCCAACTCCTGCACACACTGGATCTTGACAATGTGCTTGATTTCAGTCTTCTTATATAGAAAAGACAAACAATCAAACACAAAATTCCTTAATTTTACCAGGTAGTAGTTCTAAAGTTTTTGGCTTATTTTTGGAAAGGGGCTTGGGGAATCTCTTTCATTTATTGAAATGGAACAAACCTGGGGGGTAAAAGTGATGTCTAGTTGGTGAATTGTCCACACTCACAATTGCAAGATACTTTCAAAAATAGGTACAGGGAGAGAAAAGACAACAAGAGAATTTACTGAGAAATGGCAAGATAAGGGAAAGCTAGGGGAGAAAGGGAGGACTGGGTGGGGGGAGTAGGGGATTGTGTGTGTGTGTGCATGTCTGTGAGAGAGAGAGAGAGAGAGAGAGAGAGAGAGAGAGAGAGAGAGAGAGAGAGAGAGAGAGAGAGCACACCATACATTGGAAGCAAGAGGTTGGGGTGGTATTTATAAGCCTTAGCAGCCTAGTTCACAAGGAAGAAGGATCTACAATGTATCTTCCAGCTGCTCAGCCCCTTTCCCAGAAGACCTCTCAAGATCTTAGGGTAGAGTTTAGCTATTATTCTGAAGGGAAAATCAGAGGTGGACAGATTAATCCAGGAGGCTGACCAGCAATCCCAGGAGGCAAACCTCTCTAACAGTGTCAAAGAGCAACTGTGCTTGAAATTAGCAATATTCCTACCCTGTTCTGGGCAGAAGAAAAGATAATCAAATTTGTTAACACATAATGACAAGTAAAAGTTACCAGAATCTTCATCAAGGAGAAAGGATTTTGGCACATGACTATAAGAAGTTTAGTTTAGGACAATTGTTGCAAAAACCTCTTTTCCAGATCCAGGAACATAAAGGGTTAAAGTAGTCTGAATATGAGTACTCTAAATGGGTTACTAATGGATGTACATATTACAAAGAACTAGGCTATTTTCTGGTGTTAGCTC
This sequence comes from Uropsilus gracilis, assembly GCA_004024945.1. NCBI lineage: Eukaryota > Metazoa > Chordata > Mammalia > Eulipotyphla > Talpidae > Uropsilus > Uropsilus gracilis. The sequence goes on along the minus strand of PVHY01000096.1, from coordinate 270,828 downwards.
AAAAAATACTGGCTAGTTTTTGCATGTTAGAAGAAAAAGCAACAACACAATGTCTGTCATTTTATTAATAGAAAAAATGTCTAGTGAATGATGATGAGTTATTTAAAAAAAAATTGCTCATCTCATTAATGCAGAAACCCCAAGCAAAATCTCTATATACTGTCTAGTAGCTCATATAAATGAATGCAGCAGGGCTAAAAGAAGTACAACAAAAATAGAGTTTCAGGTCAAATTTGTACAGGAGTGGCCACATTTCAGGCATGGTTGCCATGAATTACAGGTCCCTTTAAGAAAAACTGAGATTTCATATAAAATTTTCTGATTCTTAAAACGTAGCAAGTAATTCAGATCTTAAACACACTGTGTGGGCCAAACAAAACATGTCAGTGGGCAGAATTTTGCCTGTTAGCCACCAACTCAAGACCTTTGCTTTCATTCATTCTAAACAGTACAATGTGGTTTGTATTATGTGGTATTGGCAGGCAGGTAGTATGTGAGGCTAACGTGCCTGGATTTATTTTACTTATTAATTACTTTATATCCTGCCTTGTTCCCAGATGTACTTGAGATAGTCCCTAAAAAAATCATACAATAATATGATAAAGTAATTGAAGTAAAGGGAGAAAGGATTGAAATCATAAGAGCCCTAAGGAGGGATAATATAAAGAAACAAAGTATATAAAGTGCAATAACATTATTTAAGATGAGATAACAATACTCCATTGAGCTTCACAGCAAATCAAAGATAAACTCTTAAAATTTTATTTATATCATGTGTGATGTAAAATATGGTAAATAATTAAGACCATTATAGCTTTACAGAAAACTGTGGATAGAAAAAAAAGTTCTATTTCTACCAACAGAAAAGCCATTTTCACTTCAAGATGGTTTGGTAGTCTCATTTCCAATAAATGATGGCAGGGAAATCACAATCTATGCTAAAAGTATAATTTTGCAAACTATTTTCAGGGATCTTTCTCAAAATAAACCTACCTCTTTTTTCTTGGCCATATAGAAACCTGGACTAAACTTCCCCACCCATCACACCAACGGAGTATCCAGCTCTGGTAATTGTAAAATTTGTAACCAAAACTTTAGTTTAAACCAGGATAGTTCTTGAAATTAAGTTTCAATTAATATTTATACAAAGCTTACCATATGTCAAATATAGTGCAATGAATTTGATAATTTACAAAGACAAAAATTTTAAAAAATGTTCCTTTAACGAACTTTCCTTCTAGTAAACAAATAATCATAGGGTGATATGTTAAGTCACATTAATACTATATATTATATATGCAGTATATTGTGTATATTTTTATACACAAAATCAGAACTGACAGAGAGAAGAATGATATTATTTTTCTCTTGGAGGTATGAGAAAAGGCTTCGAAGATTTTTCATAGAAAACCCCTCAAGGAAACTTTGAATGATGGTTAGAATTTTGTAGTTGTCTGGGGCAAGTGAAGAAATTTTCATATAAGTAGAAAAAATACTTTATTTTTAGGTCAAAGAGACTTCCAACCAGTTGTCTTCAGTGATTTGTACACCATTGGTAGTATCTATTAATTTATTGGTGTCACAATACTAAATATATTCTGGCCCCCTCTATATATTATTCCCATGTCTACTATATGGCTCACATCGATTACAGTGCTCCAACTATCATCCTTCTTACATAGATACAGTTTTAAGAAAATTGGTATTTTTATGCTGGTTTTTATTTTTTTATCCACTGTGGTTTCAAGTTACATATCATATGTGGCAGTCACACTATCTCTGCTGTATTGCTCAATACTTTAGAATACAGACTAGTTGTAACTAAGAGCTCACTCCTGCCTTTGGTCAGATTTTCTGACTATTCGATTTGATTCAACCTTTTTTGTTTGTTTATTTTCTTCTCAAATCTTTAGTCATTATACATTTATTTTTTCTCTTACTGATTAGTTTTTCCCTTATGGATTTGTTTTTGGCAAAATAAACTCTCTATACTGCCCTCTAAGAAAGCAAAAATAGCTTTTTGCAAGCATCTTCACTTTCCAAGTGTTATGGATGTTACACTTCTTTGAGAAACATTAGGTCAGTTTCTCAGAGAGTCTTCTAGTTTAACCAAACAACTATGATTATCGAAAACATTAGTGATTGCAAGCATTCTTTCCAGTATCCCTGCTTTTACCCTGCAGTACAAACTCTGCTTGTGGGAAAAAGAATGCTCTTAGGAAGAAAAGATATTTTTAGTATAACACTCTTTTACATTTTAACTCCACATTCTAAGACTAGGGAACTGAATTTAGCCACACAGTATTTGATATATTTCTGCAATTACCTACATATACTAGATTATCTGCATATATATGTAAATACATAGGGGAGAAAAATAATCAGATGAGAGGGAAAGGCAAAAAGAAAAGTACTAGTGGACAAGATAGGCAAAAAAAAATCAAAGTCTTGCATATCCATAAATGTTGAAGAAAATGCAAAACATGAATTTGATCCTGTATCTCCATTTTAAAGAACCAGGGTGGTTTGCATTCCACACAATGGTTATGAGCTCCACCAATAATTAGAGACAGAATCTTATATGCAGATATTTTAGATATAAAGAGGTAGAACCATTAATGAGTTGATATATTCAATTTTGTCAGGACTAGTATCTTCCCTCCAGTCCCAAAGTTAATAAAAGTACCATGTTCCAGTGAATCAATAGTGCGTACTGAATTTATCAATTTTGCCTTCCTTGATTTGAACTTATGCTCCTCATGCATAGTTCCTGGCTATTCATTAGAACAGTATGTAATGTTTCCTTGAAAAATAATTACTAAAAAAAAAAAATGTTTCCAAAACGGTGATAGGTTTTCAAAGCACAATAAGGACAACAGGCAATTTTTCAAAGAAAGGGATCAAGAAAGGAAGACTCAAGGAATTTGGAATTGCATGGGAGTATAAAATATTTAAAGTAGAGAAGAAGATTTCATCAAGTATTGGGTAGTAAAATAATTCAGAATTGAAGGAATTTGAGCAACAGTAAGAGAGTACTCAGCAATAACATCATTGAGACTGTATTGTCTCTACTATTACAAAATAATTTATTTGTCAAAGTCACTATCAGCTCTTTCAGTATAGCAAGACCCAGAGGAGCCACAATCTTTAAGATAAAGAAAAACCTACTCCCCTGGCTTTTAATTCAGTTTCAGGTCCTAGATTTGCATCCTGTTGGTTGGAAAATAGATACCCCAGAACTGTTGCTCCAAACCCTTACAAAAGGGCCTGAGGAACATAAAAATTGTTGAGTCAAAGTTAAGGGAAAATGTAGGAGGTTTTATTGACCCAGAGCTTTGCTTTATTTTTTAAAAATTGGTTAAAAATAAACCCATTAATTTAGACCTCTAAAAACTCTTGGGTCTTTACTTAATAACAGAGTTGGCAAAGTTGCAGTGAGAGAAACACAAAGAAAGAAACTTAGTTTTTCTTTTAACATACAATTATTGTCCTATTAAATGCAAACTTTATCCCTATTTGAGATGTAATTTAAATTGTGACCAAAAATATTATAGCCAAGCTGACTACTTCTAATTAAACCAAATGGTCTTATTTTAATGAAGGGAGAATTTGGAGGCAATACAAATGGAAGTAACAAGCTGATAACTTGTTGTTCACAGTCAACATATCATTAGCATTTGGACTCCAGAAGAAATTATTTTTTAACTAAATTTTTAAATTGAAGACTAGGTATATATATAACATGATCCACCTCTGCATTTCTAAGTGAAATTTTTAAAAAGACATAGACTAAACAAAATACACCTGGTCCTTATCTTAAACCTTGGTATAAGAATTACATAAACTTATCAGCTGTTTCCTTTGCTCAGTTAGCATTGTCTTCTGCGTTTATTTTTTAAGACTTGGGATATGCTTGGTAACCACTAAACATTTTCAACTTTGTTCAGCTTTATGGAATAAAATATAAATTGTTTACTGAATCAGGATATGGATAAAAGAGCTAAATTCTCCTACTTTTTAATATTTCCCTTTGAAATCTGCCCTTCTGGACAGAAATTTCAAGCAACAGTTCCCAGGAAACATATGGGGAAGCCCATTGGAAATATTGTAAGGTAAATTAATAATGGCAGATGCCGGCACGTCTGGATGTTGTTTATACTCAAGAATCCTGCTTTTATGTTTTGAAATTACTCTATTGTAACCATTTTCAGATTCATTTAGTTTGGCAATGTATTCTCTCCAAAGGTGTCTGCATTTATTTGACTACAGAAAATATTTACTTTAGTAAAGGGCAGCTTAACCTTTGTTTAAATTTGAGGTGAGTTAAAGGTCACCATAATTATTTGCTGTATTATTTGTGTCAGATTTGAATTACTATGAATACATCACATGCATTGCCCTTTATCATGAAATAAGCTAAAAGAAACTCAACTTCTGCATCCAGCCAGCATATTTTATGGAACCAATCAGTGTTGCAGAACATTTTCAAGGTTCTCTCTTGGACTGTGATTGACTAAAAGTGCTTGAGGTTAAGGTCCTTTCCCAGAGGGAGGGAAGGACGCGATTTAACATGGCAGCTCACTCTACCCCCCCACCCCCAGCTATGTTTTTGATGGCTAGCAGCCAGCATATGGACAGAGAGGGGTTCAAGGCTTTTAGTGAAACATTGCAAGAAGTCACATTGGAAAAAATACATAGACAGAGAACTAGAAGTGTGGAATTGCTGAGCACAGGCTGAATTCAAAATAGATTCACAGGAATTCTTAGGTTTTCACTGAAGAAACATTCAAAATTGAAAAACTAAATACTGGGATAATAAAAGTCAGTGGAAAATAAGGAGAAAGTGATAAAAAGTTTTGAACTTAAACAAGTTAGGGCACAAAAAGAAGTAAACATTCTTTCTTGGCCTGTTACCTTCAATTATGGAGAGAAAATAATATAACAACATGATCCCACCCTTACACACACAGAGATACATGGATATACATATATCAAGTAAAGTATTTATTCATTATTCTAGTGTCAAAAAAAAGAGCAAAGTTTACTTAGCAAATGAATTGCATTAATAACTTGAATTTTTTTACATGGGAGAATGTTTAATATAACATACATGGGTAGCTCATGGAATTCATATTTCCAAATTAATCAGTACTTGCAAGTGAAAAATAGCTTTCTTTTCCTCACACATAGAGAAAATATCCTTGTTTTTATATCGTGTGCATGAAGGCTAATCATTTTACAGTACAAAGGAACTACCTGGCACATAGGAAGTATTCAATAACTATTAGTGACAAACATTAGTGACTTTTTAATGTCATAATTCTTATTATTATTGTAACACAAATATTTAAGACAACAAAGCACACTTACAGCTTTAACTGTGGTATAAGTTTAAATGGATGCAAAACTGAAGTTGACTGCATACTTTTACTGCAAATGAATTCAATATTGCAAGGAATGTTAAAATGTCTCATTCAGAATATGCCAACAAGAAACTCTTAGATATCCTTCCATTCAAGTGTACTATCAGTGATCTCAATAAATTTATAAAACTGTGATGTCATTCCTTCAATTGAAAGAGTTAACTAATTTTTTTTTTTTTTTTTTTTTGAGACTGTGTCTTGCTATTTTTACCTGTGGAACCACAGGTTCTCGTTGCCCGGGGTACCACAGACTCAAGCAATCCCCAATCTCAGCTTCCCAGGTAGCTGGGATTACAGGCACGCACCACCACGCCCAGCTATTTTTTTGGAACTAGGTCTCGCTACCGGCCCCAGGCAGGATTTGAACCGCGGTTCCTAGCCCCAGCCGCTTCATAGGCTGAAGCTTACAGGCATTAGCCACCGTACCTGGCACAGTTAACTAATTTTATTGAGATGCAATCTACCTATTATGTGAGTCACCTACATAAATTTCACAATCCAATAGTTTTTAGTATATTCAGAGTTAGTCACAATATAATATCAGAACATTTTAATCATCTCATAAATAAATCCTGTATACACTAGCATTAAGTTATTGTTTATCCCAAATTATCCTTCCCTTATTCTTAGGCTACTACAAATCTACATTTTTCCTTTCCTGTCTTGCAAATTTTGTAATTGTGGACATTTCATACACACAGAATTATAATATGTGATCTTTTGATTTATTTCATTCATTTAGTATATTTCCATATACTAAGTTCATCCATATTTTAGCATTTTATCTGTACTGTACATCCCTTGTTATTGTCAAGTAATATTCCATTGTATAAATATATCACATTGTGTTTATCCTCAATTATTTGGAACAATTGAATTGTTTCCATTTTTTCCCATTATGATTATTGAATTTATGGACACTCAGTGTAAAATTTTGTGTGAGCATATGTTTTCATTTTTCTTGCATAGCTACCTAAGAGTGAATTTCTGGGTCATGAAGCAGATCTATGGCTAATGTTTTAAGAACTGTCAAGTTGTTTTACACAGCGTTTACACCATTTTACATTCCCATGAGCAGTATAGGAGGCTTTCAATTTCTTTTTGTCAATATTTGATTTTTAAAATTCCCTTTTATGCTAGTCATTCATATAGTGGATGTGAAGTGGTATATCTTATTGCAGTATTGATTTACATTGCCTTAATGATTAATTATGCTGATCATCTTTTTATGTGCTTAATATATCTTCTTTAGAGGAATATATATTCAAAGCCTAAACTCATATTTAAATTGGATTTTTCCCTTTTTACTGTTGACCTTAAATATTTTTGATACTAGCACTTATCAGATATATGTCTTGTAAATAATTTCTCTCTTCTGTGAATTTTCCTTTCATTTTCTGATAGTGTTCTCTACATAAAAGATTTTAATTCTGAAAAAGTCTGGCTTATCTATTTCTTCTTTTGTTGTTTTTGTTTTATGTTCATATCAGAAGAAACTATTGACTTTCCAAGGTAATGAAAAGTTACACCTATGTTTTCTTTTTAGTGTTGTGCATTCTCAACTCTTTTAGATCTGTGATCATTCTAGATAAATTTTTTTGTAGTATGAACATTCCTCTGCATGTTGATAATTGTCTCAGCATCAAGTGCTGATAAAACTATGTCTTACATTGAATTATCATGGAATCTATATTGACAAATCATTGATTATTAATGAACAATTTATTTCTGGACATTCAATATTATTCCTTTGATCTATGTGTCTATTCAAAAGCAACAACCAGACTGCTCTGATAACTGTAGTTCATGGCTAGTTTTTAACTGTGAAGCATTATTCCAACACTGTTCTCTTTCAAGATTGGTTTCACTATGCTGAATACATTTAACTTCCATGTGAACTTTAAGACCTGATTATGAACTATGAACAAAGAATATTGGGATTGTGATAGGATCTTGTAAAAGCAAACAAACAAACAGAAAAAAAAATCTCTTTAGGAAAATATATTATGTGCATGCAAAATTCACCTTAGTAACTAAATGAATGTGCAGACTATCATTTTTATAGGGTACGAAGAAAGCCTCATGATTATATGATTACCAGTTCCCTTGAGTTGATTAATATGAATTCACAGTTTAACAGTGACATACTATTTTCTTATGAGCCTTATCACAAGAAAAAGGTTTAATTTATTTTCTATAACTAATAAACATTCATAATTGATTAATAATAACAGCAAATTCTGAACTAAATTTAATAGTAAATTTCAGACCCCTCGAGCTTGTTCAGTTTATTAAGCTACACTTCACCATCTGGTTCGTTTTTCATGAACTGAAGGTGCCACCTCCTAAATAAATATGAGGTGATCTCAGATCCCTTCACACTATGAGAAATGACATCTATCTCCACCCAGAGTTCTCATGCTAATTGTAGTCTCTAAAGAATAAATGCTATGCTTATTTTCTGTTTTGGGGTTTGAACTAGCATGTTTTAATAAATGTTAACTGTGTAGATAAGCAAACTTTGTCACATACAGATGAGAAAATGTTATTCTTTTAACTGGAGAAGGATATAGTTCCAGAAAAAGAAGACAGTAAAATTTGTTACAGGTTACATGAATGACTCCATTTAGTATAAATCCTGAGTGCGAAAAGGATATAATACCTCTCAGGAAAATGTCAGCTTCCTGGTTTAGAATTGTTGATTATATAATTTTCTATTTACATACGAATTGTGTCATTGTTCTCTCTATGATAACAGTAAAGGATGAAGACCATACTCAGAGGATGAAGAAAAAAAAGAAATGGGATAGTATGTTATTATGAGATAAAATAACTCCTACATTAGCACATCAGATTCATATGTTTTACCTTATAACCTCAGTATAACTGTATGTTTAACAGCAAATATTCATGTAATATTTTACCCTGCTATATTTAAGACATAGAACCAATGAATAAATTAGCCTCAGTGTATTTCTGTACATGAAATGGGGCCCCAAAGGGGTAAAGGATTTTCTTCTTTCTAGGAGAGGTCATGGGACATTCAACAAAGGTGTAGATCTTTGCCCTAAAGCTGAGCAAATGCTTAAATACAGGATAGTGTCTCATACTGTATATCCAGGTTCGTTAAAATAACAACCATAACAAAACATCCTGCATAATGAACTTGAATTCAAGGTAAAGGATAAAAAAATAAACATGTTAAAGAGCTTTTAGCAGATGGAATCCCAATTTGAATTCATAAGGATACCCAATTGGTGTAAAGTGAGCAAAAATGATAAACTCAAGAGACCCAGATGTTACTTTATAGCCAATCTAGTGAAGAGAAAATAACCATGCTTCGTTTGTAGCTAGGGAAGAAAAGCAAGCAGTGTGAAGTGCTTTATCAAATTAATTCTTTAGTATACAAATAGGTTGTTTAGTCATGAGATACAATTGTAGACACAGGAAATTTCTAGCTAAGCAAATTGTTAAATATTCAAATAATCTCACTTTTAAGTTTTGCAAGAAAATAGATCAAAAGTTATACAAAAATAAATTAGTCTTAAAAACAATATCAAATGTTTATAGTACTGCTTAACTATATATTTTCTCTTATTAAATTTAACAAGAGGGTCACAGATATTAGACTAACTTGTCCATCTTAAGGAAATGGGTAAAATGAGAAAATGAGTCAAAATTCAACTTTTACATCAAACACTGCTTGCTATATTATTACAGTTATAAATTTTGTAGCTGTTATATCAGTACTCAGGTTGTAGCAATTATTCCAGGTACTGGAGACATGATAATAATGATGTTAATTGTTAGAGCAAAGAATCTGGAATTAAGTAGAGTGTAAGAAAGTGAGTAACAACTTTCAAGGTGGCAAGGGTTGAAAATGACAAGGAAACAGATCATTGCCTATCTAATGGCCTCAAAATTTACCTGCCAACTTCCCATTTTCCTTTTCCCAACCAATGAACAAAAATAAAGACCAATACAAAAAACAACCATTCTATATAGCTATTAATTAGAAAAGATTCTGAGCTCTCAGAATCTGAAATATCAGAGCTACACACTGTTAATGGCTTTCATTTTTCCTTTATTTGGTGAACTCTTTTTAACCATTAAGCATTTAGTTTAAACAATGTATTTTGTAGAAAACATTATCTGGACTACATTATCTGTGCCACATGCCCCCATTCTAGATACCATGTCTTAATGTCTATATCAACACACACACACACACACACACACACACACAAACACACACACACACACACACACACACACACACACATACACACACACTAAAAGTAAATGTTTGTAAATGTTTATACTGGTTTAGGATTAGATTAGAAACTTCTTGCGGGGTAAGGCCTATGCATTATTACCTCGACACCTTACTTATCAGAACTTAGCCTATTATTAACCTTCAATTAATACTTTATAGATTAGGTTGAAGTTCGGTACAGAAGGTTTTCAAATAACAACATTTTGTTCAAAATTGCTTTGTTGAGATATTGTGTAAAGAAAAAAACAAAACAAAACAGGCAATGCTGAACAATAGCACATTACTTGAAGGCCTGCTCTTACAGTGTTGCCCCTTCAAGTCAGTTTCCAAGAATCATGTGATCAATGCTATTGAATGAGAATTTACCATATAATATGGTAAATATTGGAAAATAATGAATCGTATAGTGAAATCTTAGAAGTTTAAGGTTGACATAATTTTTAGTCACTGAATTTAAAATTTCTGGTTGCTGAAAATGTGGATAATATTTGGGGATGCATATTCAACTTCAATTCAAATTAACCACTCTGAACTCAGGTTTTCAATTATTATTAATAGTAATATTGATAGAATTCTGTTTACTCTGTTCCTTCTAACTATTATAATATTCCTTACTCATTGTAAAATTGTCTAGTAAGTAATAACATCTCTTATTGTTATCATTAGAATAACAATGTGCTACAAGTAGTAGTAACTAGGATTAAGAATCTGCAAACAGCACAGTATTTAATTTCAAGATTGTTAATGTATTCTTTTAAATATACTTAACATAATTAGTTTGTGCACTGTATTTTTTTATTGTGTTACTTTTGAAGGTGGTTTTCCAGTTTCATATTTCATGAATCTCCTAATTATATCATCATAATTTATTCAGTAACTTAACTTTAATTGTTTGAAAATTTGAAATTTAAAAACAACAAGCTAATGTAATATTTAAAATAACTGCGAATATATAAACACTATTCGTTCAAAATTTAAAGACATCAAATGAAAGGTCTTTCAAAATAAATTATGTCACATGCTTTGACATGTTTTGTGATATGCAGTAAGGAATTCACTGGCTAAAAGATGATTACTTTGGAATATAGTTTATTTTAATAAAGCACACACATTTTTCAATTAATAATGCATTTATTGCATAAGAATTTGGTCTCTGTGTAAATATTCTCTGTAACTTATGGGAACATTTTTTTAAATGTCAAACATTAAAGTATATGCCTTAAAAACAGTTTTTTTAACATTTATAATTAAAATATTTTAATTAAAATAACAATTGTTTTACCCCTTTTATAATAAATCCACAAATGCATCAATTTTCTTTTATTAAAGTATCAACTTTTTACAAAATAATAAAGACAAGGATATGGAGAAGAAAGCTAAGTTCTCTTTAACAACAAAAATTGCCATTCAAATATCCCAGGCAAATAGCTTCTTTCAATAGCACAATCTGCTTTCATGGCATAGTATTTATTTCACAAAGGTCGTTATAAATCCACGCAATTCCATGGGTACTAAATGCATTGTATGATATGGAACTAAAGTATCAATCATTGACTTCGACATATTGGAAAATAACAATTTGGTGCTCAACTGTAAATTTATTTTATTTGTATTAATCACCACAAGTACATATTCCTGTCTATCCAATCATGGAAGATATAAACTCTAAGGATTTACATCCTGTTTCACTCACAAATGAATTGTGTTTCTGAATTTTAACATGCTATTCCTAAAACTACTAGCTGTGTATCTGCTTTATGGGATGTTCCTACATAAGCTAGCTGTTCATCAATTTGGTGTCCATACATTTCTTTGAAAGCTATATTATAATTAGAGTTTAGGTTAATACTATTCAGTAACCATAAAACAGACATAAAATAATTATAACTCATTTAGTGAAATTAGAAAAGAAGCAATTATTAGACTCCCATTGTGAAGCTTTGCTGTGAGGGATAGATAATCTATCTGAAAGATGCACTTTAAGAACACCATTTTCAAAGAAATAAACTAGATAGATTACTGTTTTGTCTTTGTGCACTTCAGGCAGAAGGGGTAGAACTGAAACTTGTATATAGAAGTTTCCTGAACTTTTCTGAATATTTATAGGCAAATAACAAAAATTCTAGGGATAGTTAAAAAAATTGCCAAAGAGAGATTTACGCTTACTATATTTGTGAAGCTGACAAATAAATTCTATGTCTGATAGTTTGTGAATATGGTATATAAACTTGTGCTGGTGAAGTACATTTCCCATAGGTTTGCAAAAAGAAAGAAAAACACTTACTCGCTGAAGCACTCTAACCCTGAAAATCTTAATGATTACTTATATTTCTCAGTGTACTCCAGAGTGATTGATCTGTTTGAGTGTCAAGAGAAATATACTGGACTTACAATTGCTTTATTATTCAATCATCCACCCTCTGGAAAAGGTATGTTTATCCACTCAGAGATAAATGAGAGAAGATGATGTTCAAGGCTTGGAAATTAAAAGTGGAGAAAGTTGTTGACTGCTTCTGCATCCCCTTAAATTAAACTGTGTTTCATGTACATAATTTAACTGTGATGTGAGACTTCTAACATCCAAGGAAGAAATATACACATATATTTTTATTTAGCTAGCTAAAGATTCATATATAGGCATATATATGTTCTAAAGAGAATAAACTGGACTATATTAGATTGACAATACTTCTATAAATTTAATTTCTTTCAATGTTGTTGAGAATATCTGGTGGCAAGAATTCATATTTCTAGGGTATATGAAATGGCACATTTTATGAAATGAAAAAATTTAGTGAAAAATCTACACCAACCCCATGTGTCAGTAAAAAATAGAATTTTCTACATTAGATTTAAGACAGATGAGTAGATTTATTCTTTCTAGCTATTTCAGTGATTCAGTAATATTTGCTTTATAATTAAAGTTGACAAATCTATAGTATACACTCAGTAAAAATAAATTATCATATATTTTGCAATTGGGAAGGTGCTGAAAAAAGCTAAATGGGGATAAACTTTAAACATAGTTGAATTCAGCACTGATTTTACTCGTATGAATAACATATAACTTCTGGTTTGATTCTTGTTTAAAACAAAGAAAACAGTCTCTGACAGCTAGAAACAAAAAGGAAGAAGGAAAATGCTTCCCTTCTGAGAGTACTTTTCTGTCATTTAAGCTGTTTACATGTTTCTTTGCTTTTACCTTTCTTGCTTTCTGATCACCAGGGATCCCATGTTAGCACAAGGTCACCGGAGCTCTGTCCAGCTCTAGACAGATGTTGCTGTAGTCAAAAGTTTTATGATGACAGAATGAGATTTCCAGAATGCACTGGTGAGTTCTGTGACATTGTTAAGCTTGTCATTTAGAGCAAATAAAAGGAAAGTCATTGATTACTTTAAGCATACTACCTTTACTTTGAGGGTGAAAACAGTTTTTCCCTTATTTTTTTTTAATCCAAGATTAACAGCAGCTCAACAAAAGAAGTCTCACTATTCACAGTTCAAGAGTCTCAGGCATCATCATTTAAACTGAACTGAAAACTGAGCTGAAAGAAATTAAGATTTTTAAGATGAATTTAGTCTTCCTAGACAAGTAAGGGGTATTAATTTAATGAAAATGTAAAATTAAAAGCAAATGATGAATTTGGTTAATTTCTTCCTCTTCCACTGTTCCAGTATATTCTTCTGACCATTCGCCAGGAACATTCCTTGAACTAACAGCTATGAATTACAGGTTTCTAGTAAAAATGTGGAGAGCTTTTCTTCCTTTTAAAAAAGGCATCTTATCAGCAGTTGTCTTAAAGATTTAGAGGATTTATCCAGTTTGTAATAATCCATGTGGTTTTAAAATATTTTAATAATTCCTCTCAACATGTTTCATACTACACAGCTGTGAAATTAGTAGGGCAATTGGAATGGGAAAAAATAGCATTTGTTTGTGTGTCAGTGTGTGTGTATCACACATGTACTTTTAGGGATCAGGTAAAAATTCAACAATGGCAAAAATCCATTATTGCTCAGTATTTAAAATTAATCAAATTGATCACATCTTTATCAGAAATAACCAACTTGTCTTTATTTTATTTAAAAAATTAAAGTTACTATACATCCATCATGTATTTTCAGCTGGCTAGCTAGGTTTGAGACATCAAGTCTATTTAGTCAAAATTATAAAACATTAAGTGTATAAAATACAGCCTGGAACAAGAAAATAACTTACTTTGGTAAATTATTTTACATTTGTTATGAATGTTTCCGTCTCACATTTCTCTTAGATAAATAAGAAAAATGACACTTTAGTATTGATAAAATTTGTCAGGTGGAATGAAATTAAAAGGAGGAGAATATATTGATTAGCCAAATAAGTTTATTAATAACTCCACATAAATCAGTGCTAGAAACCTTTATTAAGAAGTCTAAATTTATATATCCATGATCTATCCATGATAATAACTCACATACATTTTAGAAACATTAATTTAAAAAGAAAGGGGGATAGTAGAAAAATCAGACTAAAATAGAAAAAGATACATGAAATATGCATAAGATGATTCTTACTTAGATACTGCATTTTCTGTGCACTTAATATTACCTTGTGCATCATTTTAATGATAGTTAACAATAAAGCAATATTATTTTTTCTGAAAGTGAAATAAATGCTTGAAGAGTGCTATAGTTGGAGAAAATTACTTGTAAATTTAAGATAACCTTCCCAAGCTTTCTAGTAATTTAAATTTTTAATTATAAATGAAAAATTAGAAACCAAAATTATTAAATACAAAATTAAAATTTTCTTTTTGTACTGCTTTGACTTAACTTTCAAATGCTATGCCTTTCCCACAGCATAAGAAAATATTAAAACATTTATTAAATTTATGAGTAATATTTAACCTATGATGCATATAATTTACTTGTAATAAATTTAGCTTTTCAGCACAGATTTCCTTTTAGCTATTATATGTATATATATATATATATAATTAATGTTTCTATATAACATCTATTTTCTTAGGAACATAGGATAAATACTAGCATCTTAAAATATACCAGCATCCTGGAAATGTTTTTCTAAGATAATATCAGAATGATTTTAATATAAATTAGCATTGGTATACATTGTGAATATGTAAGAACTGTGGTCTCCTTAACTGTGACCCTAATATAATGAAATAAGCATTACAATCTATCTTATCCCTCTACTTTGAAGTCACCACAGAGTATTGTGATGATCCGTTCAACTTCAACCTAATCTTGTGACTTTTTATTAATTATTTTTTAATTTGGCTATTTTTACTCTGGTATAACTCTGTAAAGCACTTTGAAATGTTTAGGATAAAAAACAAAGATGAAAAACCAAGAAGAGCTATAATTGTTACATCAGAGTTATGATTTTCAGGTTCCAAGATTTGGACGTTCTTTTAGATCATTAAAAGAATATTGCTAAAATATAAATTTCATCCTGCTCCTTTCTTGAAACCAAACATGCTCATCTTTTTGGATATGCCATCTTAGAAAGAGAGATCCTGCTCTAAAAGTTTCTATTTTCTAGATTGCTGAGTCTATGTCAAATGAGATAAAAAATAAAAAACTAACATAGATATATCTCTAAGTGACTCTGTATGTCTTTATAGTTAATCACCAGTTTAGAAAGTCATAGTTTTCTATCAGTATGAATTTTTATCATATAAAGACTAACTTACAAAACAAAATAAAATTTGTACTTTATCTACATGTGTAATTTTCTTGTTTTAAAATTAATTAAGATCACAAAGAAGTGATGAAAATGACAAATATCATCATATAAATAACATAAATATAACACAAAATATAGATAATTTTGTACATTTGAAGTGATAAAGTGAACTTTTGTCCAGAGTTCAAAATAATATTAATTGTTTGAATGCCAGGTTCATAAGCAGTTATGGAAAAGAAAAACAGTTTGAGAAGGGGATATAAGATGGAAGGAAGGAAGGAAGGAAGGAAGGAAGGAAGGAAGGAAGGAAGGAAGGAAGGAAGGAAGGAAGGAAGGAAGGAAGGAAGGAAGGAAGGAAGGAAGGAAGGAAGGAAGGAAGGAAGGAAGGAAGGAAGGGAGGGGAGAAGAAAGGAAAGAAAGAACGAAGGAAGAGAGGGAGGGAGAGAGGGAGGGTTGGTTTAAACATGAGAGGAGCAGAAAATTAAACAAAACCGAGCATTGTAATAATTTTAATATGTTGGTTGGTCAGAAAGATTATTTTGCTACACCAGACTCAGAACATAAACATTAAAACTTGTCTTTGGAGAATGATAATTGATATTTAACAAATTAAATTTGTATGCTTTATTTACCTTATCATATTCTTTCTATAACCTCTCTCAATGTTTACAACAGTAAATTAGCACAGATGCCTGTGACAGAAGGGGACTCTCAAAGCAAAATAAGACATCTGTCTTTTTGAAGAGGGACAGAGAGCTCAAGAGGAATGAAGCAAAAAGAAATATTTTGTGTACAGTCATAACAAACCAAGAGACTGAAGTAATTCTGACTTCAATTCAAAGCTAAGGTGGTTATTGTTGCATCACTATTAGGGGAAAAGTTGAAAAAAGTAGAAGACAGGTCACACACACATACTCAGTCACGCATACACATACATCACACACATATACACAAGTCACACTCACATAGTATTCAGGGTAGAAGTACTGAGCATATTTTAGTTCACAGGCAGAAATCAGTGCACATCTTAGTTATTCTGAATTATATGAATTCTCACTAATGGGAAAATCAGAGAGAAACTAGATGTTCAGATTTTATATACTTATTTTATGACCAAAAAATACAGGAACTGGGTAGTGATTTAAACAATTCTTTAAGAAAACTATAGAATGGATTCATTTCTTATTGAAATATAGGGAAACTGAACAACAGATCAGGAAACAAGGCAAAACTTGCAGCAGACTTTGGAAACGAGGCATGTATTAGGAGAGGAACAGGGAAGGGAAAGAAGAAGGCAAAAGAGGAAAGACCACAATGATGACTGTAATGGTTCATGGGTGTTGGGGTAAAAGGAGATGGTGGGGATTACACCTAATGGGAGATATCAAATACTATACAATAATGAACAATGATATAAGAAAAGAAATAATAAAAATAAATAAGTATAAAGGCAGTTAATTGGTTATCCCCAAAGTTCTTTGAGTAGCAGAATTTCTTTTCTATAATCAAATGAAATTCATTTGTATGAACTAGATATTCATAAACAATTATTGCAATAGAAATTATTTTAGAGAATATTGTAGTCCAAAGACTTTTAAAGGGGACTGGATTTTAAAATCATACAGTATAATTTCCATATTTTTAAATAAGGGAAACCAAAACCTAGGGAATTAAATTTGCTGATCCAGAAATTTTTAAATCATTAATATGGATTGATAAATAGGATATAAATATGTAAGATAGAAAACATGATTTATATTTTATAACTATATGCTGATATCTACATTTACTTTTCTCTATATGTACTATACTTTTTTCCTACTCAATTGCCTATCTATATAGAAAATTTATAAAATTTTCTAACATTGTTCTAGCTCTTCTGATGAAGCTTTTGGTTATATCATAACCCACTTTTCTCTAGAAGGATTCTAGGTAAGTTTACAGAAAGTTCTTTGCCGCAGGCATTTTCATCACATATTCTTTACACAACTAATTTGCCTCAGAAAATTCTGTCACAAGAACAAAAATATCTAGTTGACAATTGAGTTTGACTCTTTCGAGTTTCATTCCAATTTATGCTGTAGTCTTGTTATATCAATCTTTGTCCTCTTGAAGGCCTATAAAATGGTAAGCACACATGGCAATATTAAAGCCTGATACATTTACAAGTATTTATGAGAATAAAGTCATCTTTCCCACCCATCAAAGCCAAAAGTTCAATGAACTATGGCAAATATAAGAGACGTGATTGGTAATTCACAAGTCTTTGAATGTATTTACTATTAATTATTTAGCTAATTTAGATGCAACAGCTAGTCCTTTAGTTCTGTCTTTAGCAAATTTTTTACAAGTTGGTGGCAAATGAAGAAATTAGGTACCCCCTAATCCCCCCCAAAGAAATGGATATATGATTCCTGATGAGTTTAAGTCTCTTGAAAATGTTGGGATTTTGTTCATTTATTTATTTATTTTGTTATTTGATAGTGGATGTCTTTGTAGTTATAGATCTGTTTTTCTCTTTCTAAATAACATACTGTTTTTCGTAGTTCAAAATCTCTAATCTATCCAAAATTAAAAAATAAATCAATAACAATGTATTTCATTTAAAATTACTAATTATTTCAAGTAGTTGATAGCAATTCTATTCAAGAATCTATTCATTAACTTATTATAAAAAGGACTGAATTTCATTTACTCTTGGCTCTACATGCAATACTTAAACTACTATTTCTTAACTTTTTTCTATTAACATTGATAGGACTTCTTTTTATTAGTCCTTAGGATTCACTGAATTTTTATACATAATGATGCTTCAATTTAATTGAGCTCTAAGTTTCCATTTAATTATGACTGTGATACCTTCAGCACTTTTTCTTCTTTGGTCAACAATTTATCTATAGCCCCTTTAAAATTATTCAACTATAAATTCCTTATAGGGAAGTCATTTTTAAGAGAAAAACTAATCATAATTTTTTACTTATCTTAAAGTGTGTTTTGGTTTTGGAAAATAATCTTTAAAAAAAAATACACTGTGTGGAATAGTCTTACAGATTCAGCTTTTAATGATGTAGTTCTCACTGGAAAATTATTTGACCTGGAAATCAAACATATATTTAATCACAAAAAAAAAAGGATCATGTTTTAATTATACCTTTTTTTTACTCTAGTTTATTTGTGTTCAAGTGGTGCTTACCATTTTCCACAGTTGTTATCTCAGTGTGAGGGCTATTCTGATGAACTAGAGATGCAAAATTTTCTTCTGCTATAGGTACTTAATCAGTCACTTGACAGTTTTGTATAATGAATACAAAGAAACATTTAAAACTATTGGTTAATTATTTGAATGAGTTATTTTTATATTAAAACATTCTAACCACTTTGATATTAAATGCATTTTCTAATTCAGTTGAAAGATAAATATGCAGGTACCCAACAAGAATTAGAAATTGAAATTGTGAGTCTTCACAGCAAAACTTTAAAAATGTCAATGGCTATGTAGGAAATGATGCTTTCTCTGTCTTTTCCTGCTAGCACATAATTTCAAAGCTGCAAGACCTTTGTTAACATGTCAAGTTGACTGAATTTTAGGAAAGAAATTGCTTCGACAAAGCATCTTATCCCCATTCATTCATTAGAATCATCACTTACTTAAAATTTGCCAGAAAAAAAAAATTACCTTACAGTAAAATGGATATGCATAAATTTTGGAGTCAGTACTTCATGCACTAACTGTTCTTTCTTCACCATTGGGACAAACATGCCCTATGAATGAATAGGCATATGTATGAATAAAATTGCTGCTATCTTTAGTTGCATTTCCTAAAAGCAGAGTCTGAGACAGGGATTCAACTGCACATATGGCTTGAAGGAATGCTCACAGGAAAAACAATTAAAAAAAAGGAGACAGCAATATAACAGATGAGAAAGGATATGGTTTCCTATAAAGTCAAGCCTTGGCCTGCAGCAAGGTCTGATACTCCTTTCATTCAGGCCAAATTGAGGCAAATGAACCTCAGGTGCTTTTTCTATATGCTTCTGTTGGGGACTTTGAGATCATACAACATTTCCTATACTCTCTGAGAGATGTTTCCAAACAAAATAGATTAAATCTTCTGACAAGCCGGGCATGGTGGCTCATGCCTGTAGGCTTCAGCCTATGAAGAGGCTGGGGTTAGGGATCGTGGTTCGAGTCCTGCTCCAGGCAACACAGTGAGACCTAGTCCCAAAAAATAGCGGGTCGTGGTGGTGCACGCCTGTAATCCCAGCTACGTGGGCAGCTGAGGTTGGGGATTGCTTGAGTCTGTGGTACCCCAGGCAACGTGAGCCTGCAGTTCCATGGGCAAAAACAGCGAGACCTAGCCTAAATAAATAAATAAATAAATAAATAAATAAATAAATAAATAAATAAATAAATAAATAAATAAATAAATAAATAAATAAATAAATCTCCTGACAAGATCACAAAGGTGATAGCCATAGATATTTAAGACTGTATGGGAAAATAAGAAAAGTGGCAGAAACTGCAAGTACCTGGACTTACTTTTTTTAAATTGCTGTGTTTTGTTACTTAGCTCACATTGATATACAATGCTATATATGACTCGGAGATATAGGTTCAAACCTCCATAAATGTAACCACACTACATATATTATGGAGGGAGGCAGCCATAATCCTCTCCCATAGTGTAACTTCAATTTATAAATCGTGGCTCTTAAAATATAACACATCATTTTGGGAACATCGGTAATATGTGGAAATTGGCAAATGTGCTAATTGCTGGTCCACCCACAGAAACAGTTAATCAAGAACTCTGGGAAGGGACTCAGAGCTTATGCTTTTAAAATTGCCCTTGATGCATGCTCAAGTATAAGAGCTACGATCCCTATATAATTTTTTAAGTTCATGGTAGGCAATAGCTATGAAAGAATATATGCCCCTCTCCACCTTGATAAATGAAAACATGTCCACCAACTCTGTATATTGTAATATTGAGATGAAGAAGATAAATAAAAGGTGAGACATTAATCCTAAACACTTGAAATGAGCCCTTACGCTATTCTTATATATGATAGCATGGCAAAAGGGGAAAATGGCCAAAACCCAAGAATAGGGGATATTGAATAGCAGGGTGGAAGGCTTTCTTGAAAACAGACATTCTGTAAATCCTATAACCTTCATACCACCTATTGACTCCCCTGATATTACTATTGTAGTAGCCTTTGACACAGATTTACAAATCAAAGTGTTGTGACAAGGCAAAAATTTTAAGAGGAATAAAATGGGGATGAAAATATTATTTGAGGTTACTAATTTCAACAAACACAGAACAATAGGAAAAAATATTTACGGCCTCATCATAAACCAATATAAAATATGATAAAACATTTTAAAAGAACATTTCAGATATTGTCAATATACAAGAAAAAGCTTGAATTTTTAAGACCAAAAAATAATTGTGGTTAGTTTTGCTTATCCTTACTGGAGTTCACTAGAGGCTCTTTCCAGATCAATTATTCAGAGGTATAATACAAATAGACTATAAGAATCATTGTCATATTAAACTCAGGAGAAAGTGATTACTATTTTGTGAGTTTTAGACATTAGAATTTTAATCAGTATACTAGAAAGGAAAAAGGTAGATGGTGGGAGAGGGAGAAGTTCAGAGATTCACAATTAGGATGCCTTAATATATTTGACTGAAGATTGATATTCTGGACATGTAAGAGGGAAAAAGCACTTAAGGCTGGGGGGAAGTAGGAACCATAGAAATGAGTAGGGGAAATTATTCTTTATTCCTGAATTTTATGTAGGGCTGGAAATCATTATTTTATCAACAACTGGAATAGAAAAAAAACAACAACTTAAAACGAAATATTACATCAAAATTTCCTTGATGTGAAGCCTAATTAGTCCTAAATTAAAGACTGTTCTGAAATTGCCTTAACGGATTTAAAAACCAGTGTCAAGAGGATGTAGCTGAATCTATGCAATCTACATCACTGAAGAAAAAAAAATGTTACTGCCATGTGAGATTAAAACCTAGGCATAAATAGCAAAAACTTTAGATGCATGACTTATTATATATGTATGACTTATAAAATATGTCATACATATATACAGTAGAAAAAGCATTGGAAACAATAGATTTTAAGATATAATGTATAATAAATATTCCAAATATCTTACATGTAATTACAAAATGTGAAATAAAAAAGAACATTAAAGAGTACTAGCAGCAATTTGGATACTGCATATATTGTAAATGGGAGAAGATAATAAATTTGGATATTGCATATATTATAAATGGGAGAAGAAAATAAAAAGTTTTGAAAATAAAGATATACAAAACAGAAAAAAAAAACATTCAAGCAAGACTGATTACGAAAAAGATCAAGACAGAAAACTGAAATCTTCAATACGAGGAATGAAAGGCTTATTATTATAATTTATAAAGATATTAACAAAGCAATAATGAACTACTATTAACTTTATGCTAATCCATACATAGCATAGATAAAAGGGAATGTTATTTAGAGATCTAACTTAATAAAGCAACCGAAGAATAAATGAACAATTTAATAGATCTCTGTCTATAGAAGAATTCACATGTATACTCAAAAACATTCCCAATGAGAAAAATTTCAAATATGAGTTAATTGATTAAATTTATCAGATATTTAAGTAACTAAAATTCAAATTTAACAACTGATCAAGAAAACAGATGAAGAGAGAACACATTCCAATGAAGTTTATGAACCCAAATTTGCCATGATAGCAAACAAGATAAAAACATTCTAAAATGTGTTATGTATGCGACAGAATACTACTCTGACAGAATACTACTCCACAATGACAAAATGACAAACGTGCCATTTGCAGCAACATGGATGGAATTGGAAGGGCTTCTGCTAAGTATGCTATATGCAAATAAGCCAGAAGGAGAAAGATAAATACTAGATGGTGTTACTTAGAGGTGGAATAGAGAGAAACCAAACTAAAAGTCAAAGACAAACACCAAGCCGGGCACGGTAGCTTGTGCCTGTAAGCTTCAGCTTATGAAACGGCTGGGGCTGGGGATCGCAGTTCGAGTCCCACCTGGGGCCCATAGTGAGACCTAGTTCCAAAAAAATAGCTGGGAGTGGTGGCACACACCTGTAACTCCAGCTACCTGGGAAGCTGAGGCCGGGGATTGCTTGAGTCTGTGGTACCCCGGGCAACGTGAGCCTGAGGTTCCACCGGCAAAAATAATGAGACCTAGTCTCAAAAAGAAAAAAATACCCACAAAGACAAACTTTAAAATCACAGAACTGAGATATCTAGTTGGGGAGGAGGGAGTAGTAACAGTGTGGGAGAAGAGCACAATAACTCACAATAATATAAGGTGGAGAACTATTGATACTTTAATTGGTGTGTTAAGGTATACCTTACTTGAAGAGGGAGATTCTATTTCTAAAATCTAACTGGGATGTAAACCAATGATATATCATTAGAATGCATTTAAAATATTATTAAAAAAAACTTTAGATAAATACACTTAAATATGGATGCAAATAATTTTAACAAAATGCTTTCATATTGAATGCAGCAATTTATAAAGAGGTCTATGAAAATTCAGGCCAAGTGAAGTTTGATCTAAGAAATTCAAGGTTGTTTCAGCATTAGAAAACCCACTGTAGGAATGCATACTATCAACCAAGTTAAAAAAAATATATGTATATATAATCTTAATTAATTCAGAATATATAGCAAAATTTAATACTCTCAACAAAGGGAAAGTTCCTTGAAATAACAGCACTTCTAAAAAAAAATCCTGTAGCTATCATTATACTTAATAGTGAAAGACTAAATTCTTTCAATATTCAGAAAAAGGTAAATCTACTCGCATCTATCAGTTTCACTCAATATTTTACTAATGGTACAATAAAACAAGAGAAATGCATACATAATTGAAATCATCTTCATGCACAGACTCATGATCATTAAAATACAAAATATCAAGGAACTGACAAATGCTATGAGAACAAATGAGTTTAACACAATTGTAGAATACAATTAGACTAAAATTAAACATATTTTCACAAACTAGCATTGAGTATTTGTACATTAAAACTAAACCAAAAATGCTGTTTGTTTTAGTATCTCTAAGCATAAATATTTAGGGTTAAATTTACCAAAAGGTGTAAAGTATCTACTGAAAATTATAGATAATTAATAAGGAAAACTAATGATAATACAAGAGCTATACTATATATATGGATTGGAAGATCAAATTTGTTACAAAGCCTATTACTCATAAATTTAACCAATAAATTCAAAAAGTCCATTTTTATTGATGTGTAGATTATAAAGTTTTATAGACTAACTACCCAGAAGAGCTAAAATAACAGTAAAAATAAAAAACAGTGACAGGGGACTCATGTTACCCACTCAGTCCTATTACCAATACATGTTGCAAACAGTGTTAGAAAAGTCATAGAGATGAGTAACTACATATATATATATAGAGAGAGAGAGAGAGAGTTTAGAAAGAGATATAAAATGTATCTTTATATAACTATATATATAATGTATATAATAAAGAGTTTGGAAAGATATCCATGTGTGGAAGGGGCGGGGCATGAAAGTAGATGCATCTTTTATTTAAATAAAGTTGTGAGGACAAAATTATAAGTAGTAGCCTTAAGAACAAATTTAATACTCTTCCCATCTAGAAAATATGATTGTGAATGAAGTGTTATAGCTTTCCCATGTTTACCAGATCAAAATGCATTAGGGAAAAATTAGTATTTCCTATCTCATATAGGAATTGCTGGCTATGGATAGCTCTAGATTCTTGTGAAACTAAAGAAAGAAAAGACACATTGAAACATAAATATGGAAACAAGATTTAAGTCTGCTAAAGAATAGGAAATGTTTTTGTTTCAAGGTGATTTAGTGTATTTTCAGTGAGTCTGCACTTTGGAAGGTCTATTGTAGTGTACCTTTGGGATACACAGATGATATAACACAATTCCTCCAATTTTCCTTAATAATGTCTTCCTAACATTTATGATTATCCATATTTCAGGCCAACTATTGTATTATAAGATTGGAATGTAACAGCTACTCTTAGTTCAATGACTTTGGGAAATGCATTCTGCTATCCACACAATATTTCTCATTTTTTGTTCCTTTAGTTTTGTATACACATAAAACACACCATAACAGAATTGCCTATTGAATATGAACACACTCATTTCCACGATACATTCATAAAGCACATCCTTCAATTTCTTTGCCCACTGCCATAATCCATACCCTTGAACAAAGATTTGTAGATTACATAATGATCTGCTACTCTCTCCATCTGTTCAAAGTCTTCAGCTTGGTGCTGAAGGTGCAGCCCCTTTAATAGAAGTTGCCACTGGTCAAATAGAGAGCCTCTGCTCATCTTCACTCAATTCTGTGCCAAAGCAGTTAAGAGTTCATGTTTGATTGTGGTTAATTCCACCAAGCTGCTGAGGTAATGCAATTGTAAAAAAACATTATTTTTCAATAAGTTGTGATGGCATAACTTGCATATTATTTGTCAATGTATGCATAACAAAGAACCCCAAACAGTGACTTGAATTAAAATTTATGATCTCATATTTTCTGTTGGATAGAGACTCAAGGGGACTCAAGGAACTCAAGAAATATTTAGATGAATAGCTCTGACTCAAAATCTCTGACAGGCTACATGCAAAAGGCCCCAGATAAGTCTGTTGTCATCTCAAGGGTCAGCTAGGAATGTACTATGACCTGAATGTCTGTCTGCATTTCCCAAAATTCGTACACTGATATCCTACTCCCCAAAGATGCTAGTATTTGTATGTTGGATAGCTGGCGAGTGTTATGTCATGAAGGTAACTCACATGGAGGGATTAGTGCTCATCAAAGGAAATCCTACAGAGCTCCCTGGTGACTTCTACCTTGTGAAAACACCAGAAGAGTTCTGTGACCATAGAATGTCATTACCTGGCTATGTTATCATCTTATCTTGGACTTGTTGTCTGTAGAACAGTGAGCAATAGACTTTTTTTGTGCACTAGCTACCAGTTTATATTTTGTTATAGCAGCATAAAATGACTGAAAGAGGAATTGCTTCATACTCTCTTACACGGCTGCTGGCAGAATTCAGTTCCTCAATGGCAATTAGATAGAGGGCTACTCTTATCTTGATCAATGTACCATAAATAACAGGTAAAAGTGAATCATATACAGGTTTTTATCTCTTTCTTTATTCATTTTACCTCTGTATATGTACATATATATGATTTTCTAAAAGTCATGTATATGTGACTTATATATGACCTTCTATCATGTTCTACTATATAACACTATGTGTGTGTTAAGGAAAAAAATCAAAAAACATACATTGTATGAAACCATCCACAATGCATTTATATTCTGGAGAAGGTAAAACTTTAGGAAGATGATTTAATGACTGTCAGGAGCTAGTAGCACATGGAAGAGTTTGATGCAACGTTGTACAGGGAAACTTTTCAAGGTACTGGATATAGTTTCTACTATGGATAGAATGGTAATTTTATGACTGTATGCACTTGTCTAAGTGCACTAAAGCATATATATGTATAAATTGAACATTTACTGTATTTAAATTAAGCTTTAAATTAAATTTAAATTTAAAAATGCAAAGAAAGCACACTAATCTTTATGAGAAGTATGAGGTAGGTTATAATAGGCAATGTTCTAGTGGGAGTAACAAGAAAAAGCTGAACTATATATATGTTTGTTTATATATGTGTACATATATATGTGTACACATATATGCATGTATATATATGTGTATATATGTACAGATATATCTTTTTCATTGGAGAAGAGGAACTTTTTTATATATTAAGTAATTTATCTATAAATTTCACATCTTTGTAATCCCCAGGGTTTGCCCACCACCTTCCCTCCCTGACCATTCCCACCCTCGAGAAACTATCATAGGAACAAGTGTTGAACTAAAATTTTAGAAAGTAGGAAAATTTCAAAGGAAACTTGATGTCAACTATCTCGTTAGATGGGAATTTACCAGATTATGGACATTTTCCAGTTATAGTTTACATGTAGGTAGTTTCTAAAACGTGTATGTTTCGATAGGGTAAAAATAAAAGTCAACTGAACTTTTAATGTTTTAGCAGTTATAGGAGCAGTTATCTAGAAATTTGAGAAGTTTTATTATTAAAGTTTCCTGGAAGATATCATAAAATTAGACAATGGGAAAAATGATTTGAAGTATGAAACATCCCAGAGTCTTATTGAACTTGGAAAACAAAGACTTGCCAGGAGAGTAGAGCATTTCAAATGTTTGTCTACTCTCTCTTTTAAGATTTGCCAGATTTTAATGCAACATGGGGTCAGAAGCTTTAGAGTTTCTAAAAGGGTTGGGGAAGTCTACAGGGTAATACACAGATTGCGATAATCTCATAAAGATAACTACAAAGACAAAAAATGGACTTTCAATCAAAATCTCAAAAGGGCCTTGTTCAAGAAGCAAGGTGAATGAAAGATAGCATGTGTCTTAGCAAAACCACAACCAAGTTCTGCAACAAATCAGTCACAGTTTTATTAAGGTTTCAGTCCTTTGCTATCTATTTAGCAGAGGGAAGAGGGTCACTCTCAGGTATAGGGAATGAATATCAAACAGGTGTTTTTCCTTTATATAAAATATCTGGTATACAATAAAAAATGCAAGACAAAATAATCAAGAAGTAACAGACAGAAACTTTTACTAAGAGATTACTTAATAAGCATACACATACTACATATGGTTATTATAATGAAAATAATAGAAAATACAAAAAAAGTAGTTGAAAGGGAGGAATTTGAACAGAATGTTGGAAAACCTAAAAATAAACATTCACTACTAAAAAAATAAAATTTAAATTTAAAACTCAATGAACCAAATATATATAGCAGAATGTCTAGCAGACTGAAAGGAGAAATTTAAGTATTTATAAATGAATAGAATTCAATTGCAAATATAAACACTGAAGCAAAGAAGAAAAAAACAAAACTGAAAAAGGGAAAAACAGCATGAGCCATGTAAACATGCTTACATATCCGAGTACACCTCTAATAAGAGTTATAGAGGCAAAAGGAGAAAGAGAATGGGTGCAGTATTTGGAAGTATAATGGCAATTGTTTCCAGATCTAATGGAATATGTCAACTCACAGATTTGTGAAGATGAAAAAAAGCTAGGAAGTACAAAGAAACATCAAATGAAGTTCAGAAAATTAAAAAATAGAAAATCTAAAAGTAGCTTAAAAAGTGCATACATTAACAGGGACTACAAACAATTGAGAGGTTAAACAAGAGAAATTATAAAAGACAGAACAATTGAATGGCATCTTATGCTAACAGAAAATAGCTGCTAGCTTAGATACTTAGGGGAAGGAAATCATGAAAAGGAAAGCTAAACAGTAATTTCTAACAAATAGAGAAAATCTGTTGAAGCTGTGTCCCTAGCATGTGCAGTGTATTTGCTCATAAAATTTAGGTATTGCCATTAACTGTGTCTGAAAAACAGAGAGGTGAAAGATGTCCGAACCGGAAAAGGGCCCTCCTTTTACTTTGTTGCAAATTCCATGTGGGAAGGAAAATGAAGCACCAAGAGGGTGAGAGGGAAATTGGAGTCCTGGTTTGGAGAAGGAGGAGGAAAGAGGATAAAAAGAAAAAAAAAAGCAGACTGGGACAAACTTGAGCTCAGACCTGAGCTGAACTTTGTGTTGAGGGATTCACCTAATGATGATTGGAATGATGGAGGACCAAAAGACAAGGACATAATTTGATGATTTCGAACTGAGGTATGCTAAGACTGAGGTAAACCCCACACAGTTCCCCAAGGAACAGAAGTGGGGTTCCTTTCTGTTGGGAATACTTGTGCAGGTGTGGACTAATAGACTATTTTTTTTGTTTTTCCATTTTCTGTAAATAAGCCTCTATGTTTATCTTTATTACTAAGGATATTACTAACTGCTTGCATGCAGGCTGGAGAACCCACAGTGACAAAAATTAAAAAAGGGGTAGTTCCCTACCCCGGTAACACTGCCACCAGTGAGCCTTCATTAAGACACATGCTAAATCAGTATTTTTCTGACAAAATGAAAAATGTACTAACAGATACATGAAAAATAATGAGAGAAAGGTTTGTTTGTTTTTTAATATATGGGTAGATATAAGTAATTAAGTCCAAACATAGCAAAGCATTTAATTAGATCTTTTAATTAATTAATATTTAATTTATGGCTCTAGAACAATTCCCTTTGGTTTGGTGTCCCATCTTCTAAACCAACCAGGATGGGGCTTCTATTCCCATGGCTTTAAGAATACAAGTTAACATTCCTCTGATTAGATAGGGCATATGCAAAGCTAAGAGGATTTTCTGATATTAGTTAGCTCTTCAATCAGTTAAGTTACTAAAGAGAATCTGGAATGAACCGAAATACGTAAGCCCTTTAAAAGTGGTCAGAGTTAGGAAGTAGAGAGTTCAGATGCCAAATGTGCTTGCTTTTTAGTCCTGATGAACAACCACATTTTTTGAACGAGTGACATGCTAGACAGGCTAGACATGCTAGCACCTCTCAGAACTCTCAGCCCTGCACAGTCTGAGTGAGGATCCCAAGCTGCAATAAGATCATAGAGATAAATGACACTTTAATTTCATGAAAGTAAGAACCTGAGTACTCTGTCCACAGTTAAAAAAAAAAAAAAAAAAAAAAAAAAAAAAAAAAAAAAAAAAAAAAAAAAAAAAAAAAAAAAAAAAAAAAAAAAAAAAAAAAAAACAGAAACTACTTTCTAAGCTCCCAGTGTTACCTTGTGTTGCTTCAAGTTCCCAAGTTTGTGGTGACTGGTATACAGCAATGAAAACAGGATAGTTTGTAAGAAAATAAGGATAGTTTGTAAATAAATGAACTCATAATTCAAAAAATAAAAGATTGACAAAATACCCATAATGTGGAAACTATGCGTGTGTCAATACCATTTAGACAGCCCCTTTTCATTTTTTGAACTTACTTCTGAAAGGTGAACTTGTATTTGGCTCTGATAAGGAAACTTTCTTTCCAGGTATCTGAATAAGTGATGGGACTGAATCAAAATAGGCATTTCAGGAGCTTTAGTGGAAGGTAATGGAACCAAGTACACACATGGAAGGGGGAAGTTGTACTCCTAACATTATATAATTATGTAAATGATTGGTTAATAAATAAAAAATCTAAGAGGAAAAATACCCTAAAACAAAACATGTAATACTACAAACTCCCCAGTTGTTATGCAGGTGCTATAAACAGTAGCTCTTAACACTGGATATATGTCAGAATTACAAGGAACTTAATTCAAAAAACCCAGCCACTAACACCAAAACATAAACAACAGGGACAACAACAAAACTGCTAATTTCATGTCTCTTCACACAACAATTAATTAAACTGAAATTCAATCGGTCTGGGTTGGGATTGGGACCATCTGGATATTCTAAAGTTCTTCTAGGTGATTCTAACAGTAGACTTGTGAATTGCTGAGCACGGACTGCCAGTTATATAACCCAGGTATATCCAGACAGTTCTTTCTCGTGCATGCAATTCATCTGTCTGATTTTGATCCAGGATTAGTAGCTCCTTGCCTTCTATAAAGACAAATAGCCACTGCTTACCTGAAAATCAAGCATTAACATCCCTAGAAGTCCTTTTTGTTCTATTTTCCTTATCTATTAGAAACAGGAATTATCTTGTATCATGGAAATCAATAGCATTCTTGAAAAATAATCATTTTATCTTCAGGTAATGCCCAAACCATGCCCTTTCTCTTACTATCTGTAAACAATGAAAGAGCTGCCTGAGGATAACAACCCAGACACAGACACACTATCTCTAGGATCTTGTGTCAGCCACCAGAGGCCATGGCCATGCCAGACCCTTTTCCTGCCTACCCTTTAGGATCTCAGACAAGATAATCTGCTTTGTGCATTTCCTCATCAGTGTTTTTGTATTTTATCTTTATCCCCAACACTCCCCTTTGTGGCCCTTTGTCCCATTCCCTCCCACTTCCCTCTTAACTTCAGAACTCTGAGGGTATTTACTAATATCTGCTAGAAACTATTTCACATGATCAAATCGTCTACTATGTAAATTTGTTTTTCTATTTTTCAACTTACTTTGTTCCACTTGATTCTCTCAAATCATCTTCATTTTGTTGAAAATGCCTGCACATTGTCTTTTCTTAGGGTTATATGATACTTCAGGTTACACATATACATGTCTTCTTGATGTAATAATTTGATGGACAGTGTGCATCTGTGTCCCAGCTGTTATAAATAATGCTGCTATGAACATTATGGAATACATGAAGGTTATTATTTTTTTTTTATCATTGATGGCTTCATACTCTGTGGATATATATATCAAAGTGTGAATGACAGGTCTTATAGCGTTGCCATTTTTATTTTTTTTATGGTAAACCCACATTGCTTTCTATAAGGATTGCACCAGTTCACTTTCCCACCAACAGTGTAATAGGGTTCTCTTTCTTGCACAACCTTATCAACCCTTGATGGGGGAACTTTTTTAATATGTAACATTTCATCGGTATATAGTGTAAGTCTTGATAGGCTTTTTGGACCTCTCAATTTGGGGTGGAGGTGGTGGTAGATTCTGTGTATATCTCAGCTTGGCTTTGAGTAGTAGCATCTTACATAGGAAATTCCATGTGTTTTGACCTGATTCAAGCTATAGTTTTTATATGTTGAAGGCCTCCAATTCGGAACAGTAGTTTTCATTCTGTGCTCTTGGCCTCTGCAACTCCAGCAGTGTAATCCCATTCTCAGTTCCTACTCATGAATTCCCTTATCCAGTGCAGTGCTAAATCTGAAGAACCCTGATCTTTTTAATTAACTTTCTTCAATAATATATTTGAAGAGGACTTAAACATATTCTTTACTCTTTTTCCCTCAGGTAAGATGTCTTTGTTTTTAGTTTTATTATTTGTTTAGTTTTAGATCATCATCTATCTCCCAGGGTTCTCTCTCCACCTTATCAACTATGAACCATCCTGTTAGTCTTTTGAGCCCCTCTCATTCCTGCGTCCCCTGAACCCCAACCCCCCTAGAGCTATGCTTCAATTTTGCTGAAAGTTAGTTTTTAATTTTTCTTGTCTGTTTCTTTGTTTTCCCTTTTTGCCTCTTATAAGTGAGACCATCCTGTATTTCTTTTTTTTTTCTTTCTGACTTATTTCTGCTAGCTTGATTCCTTCAGGCTCCACCCACTCCCTTCAGGTGAGAAACAGTGCATCTGTCCTAAATCCCAGGTGCCCACTCTGAGCATGTTGGCTTTGGCTCCCAACTGCACACTTTGATTTCTTTGCCCACCCCCAAACTTTAAATGGCCCAATCCCTTTGGTTTTGTTTTATACAGTTTTGTTATATCTGGAGGGGTGAACATAGCATCTCACTCGGTCATCATCTTGCCAACACCCTTTTGGTTTTTTATTTTAGATTGTGCTCTTAAATTTTTGAATACAAGTTCTTTGTAAATGACATTATGAAAAAATATTTACATATCTTAGTTACTTGATTAATCACTACAACTTAAGTTCATTCATTGCCAGTACTTATTTAGATATCAAAGTCTAATCTTCAGTGATCATCAGTGGAATTAATTACATTACTATTTTAAAAAAATAATTTCTCAGCATGATTCTAACTTTTCTAGCTTTCTTTACATGCTATTCCTTGCAAAGAAAATATATGTATTTCATATACTCCACAGAAAAAAAATATCTATTTTAAAATAAAAAATTTTTTTTGAGACTATGTCTCACTGTATTTTTCTGTGAAACCGCAAGCTCACATTGCCTGGGGTACCACGAACTCAAGTTATCCCCAGCCTCAGCTTCACAGGTAGCTGGGATTACAGGTGCGTGCCACCACATACAGCTATTTTTTGGGGACTAGGTCTTGCTATGTGTCCCTGGTGGGACTTGAACTGTGATCCCTGGCCCCAGCCACGGCTTCTTATGCTGCCATTTACAGGCATGCACCACCAGGCCTGGCCTATTTTTAAATAATTTTGACAAATACATGATAAGAATATTTTATAATGGAATGTATAATTACCCATAAATATTTGTGCTATTCTGATTTATAAGAAATATATATTTTATTTTCACCCTGAATTCTGACACAACTCCTAAAACCCTGAAATTTCCTATAATAAGACTATGACTTTGTTACTTATTTTGTTATGTTAATGGATGAGTTTTGGAAAACATTTAAGGATGGGAGTTAGGTTTTAGGGGAACCTTTTATGTGATTAGAGTGTTGGAACTTTCATCTTCACCTTGGAACTCTCGGGAGGGAAGAGAGGCAGAAAATGGAATAAAATTGCCAGAAATTATTTAATCATCCATATTTAAGAGTCCTCCATAAAAATGGAAAATTATGTGAGTTTCTGGATTGATCAACATTTGGTGAATATGATATGAGCAAAGAACAGGGAATCTCCATGTCCTTGTCCCACATCTCTTAGATCTGACTGTTTCTGAGTTATATAATTTTAAAATAGACCAGTAATCTAATAATCTAAATGTTTCTCTGATTTCTGTGACCTATCCAGACAAAAAAATTACCAAAACCAAGAAGCAAATCATCAGAACCTCCCATCTAAAGTCAGTCAGTCAAAGGCACAGGACTTGTATATGGTGTCTGCAGTGTGTCCATGTGTATGTTGGAGGAAAAATCTTGTAGATCATAGACCTTAATCTCTGATGATATGTTCAGATAGATGGTATTAAAATATTATTCATTTGTAGAATTCCCAGCTGTGCCAGGAAGTTGCTTGATGGTGTGGGGAAAATCCTACCATATTGTAATTGGCAGTTATAATTCATTGTATCTAACACATATAATCAAAAACCTTTAATGCAATAATAACTAAAGATTGAACAATATTCTTTTACAGTCTTGTGAAAGTTTAACTCATCATTCTACCAACTTATCTAACCCCCCCTTCAAATGATTTTAAGTAAAATGTGCTTCTTTGTAGAATCATTTTGGTTAATAATTTCAACTTAAGTCTCCACACATCTATTAAGTGAATTTATGAGTGTAAAATAAGTGAATTTTCATATGTTGTACAGCATTCTGAGACTGTTACATTTCCAGCAAAATTGAGATGAAGGCAATCTGAACTAGAAGATATGGATAGAGTAGATTAGTGGTGCAATAAAATAGAATATGTAGTATTTTGTGCCTTCAACAATACTTAGGAGTTGTGTTTGGAAAAGAAGAGAGGGTCTAAAAATTTCAGGCAGGCTTGTTTTGATAGGAGGACACTGAGTGTTTCAGAAGGTGTTGCTTTAAGATACAGGCTGGTTTCATGTTTAATTCATTTATGCAGAGCAACAACATAAAAAGACAAAAATAGCCCATCATGAAAAATGATAGACTAACTCAGAAATTAGAGAAAAGTAAAGCTACATAAGTAATGTGTCATTGTCTTTTACTTATAAGAGGCTACAAAGACAGGAACTGATGATGTAGAGTCCACAAGATAAATAAATCACCTTCCTTGTCTTTTAGAGTCTCCTAATTTAGGGAGTTAGACCCATAAATAAAATACCCAGTAACTTAAGATAACTTAAGATAACAAATAAAACTCTGCATGTGAAAAATAAGCAGAAATTTTCGTGACCATCTCTAACAAAGATAATAAGGTTTAGATTATGGATTGAATACTAAATCCAAGTAATCTTTCCTTCCAAAAAAGCCCTAAAGTTATATGGCTTGTTGTGCTCCAGGCATTAGTAGAAGACTGAGAACATCTGCAGAATAATCAAAAATTTAAAGCTGGTGTTTGTAAATTTATTATATTTTAAAAGAGGGCCTGTGATTCAGATTGCTTGGGTTTGATAAATTCACCACTTAATAATTCTGTCCATAGGCAGGCTTCTTAACTTATTTGTGCCTAACTTTCCTTATGTATAAAACAGATATAATAATGATGGCTACTTCTTGTGAGTATTTAAGGTAAAATGAATTATGTAAAGAGCTCCGAAGAATCCTGGCATATATGAGCTATAAAAATATGTGATATAATCACTGTTATTATCAAGTAGAAATAATAAATTACATATTAACATTACCATTGTAATTCTTCACTCCTTTCTACAAAACCCTCATTTTTGTTAATATATGTTGAAAATTATTTTCCTATTAACATTAAAAACTACTAATGCTCCTGAATAACATTAGAATGTTTCTCTAAGCAAATCACATTACAATGATA
This sequence comes from Uropsilus gracilis, assembly GCA_004024945.1. Taxonomy (NCBI): domain Eukaryota; kingdom Metazoa; phylum Chordata; class Mammalia; order Eulipotyphla; family Talpidae; genus Uropsilus; species Uropsilus gracilis. The sequence continues at coordinate 236,122 of PVHY01000096.1, read as the reverse complement.
TAATATTAGTATTTTATTGAAATCAAATTTCAATAAAAATTTCATAACTATGCATACTGAATAATTAGTCAAACATAAAACTAATATGATAAAATACAGATAACCTAAAGTGGAAACGAATAAATTCAAATATACTCAGTAGCATAAATAAAATATAAAAATAAACTCAACATAAATAGGGAAATGTTTTTAAAAGTTTTAGGATTTTTTTCTTTTGAAGACTTAGATTAAATAATACAAAATGCAGGCTGGTAGATTTTTTTTTTTTTTTTGGCACAACAGAAAAGAGCAAATACAAAAATCTCATAATTTATCCATGAAGGCCCTGCCCTTTTTGACACCTTAAAAGCCTCTGACAATTTTTCCTAATGTACATTCCTGGGTAATGTTGCAATAGTACAATTTGAATCTTTAGATTTGAAGACCAATATTTTATACTATTTTCCTTATGTCAATGCAGTGTGGTTGAGGAGATAACCTCATTACAATCCACATGATCAAAAGGGGAAATAGCGTTAAGGCTCTACTTGCAAAATGCATGAGCTATTGAAATGCTGCAGATTAATGGTGTGGACAACTCAGAAAACAAGGGAATCTTAACATTATCTGAGACTCTTTTGAAGAAAATAGATGAAAAGTGAACACATTCCTGGTCAAGACATTGGTTATGTTCCAATATAGTGATAAGTGTATTCACCGATGTTGAGAACAGTGAGTGACACAGTATTTGTACAAAAGCTAAAAGGGCAGAATCTTCAATTCCGGGTTTTCACTGAAAAATTCTCACTTGTGTCTTAATCTGTAGAATTAAGAAAGCATAGATTATATTTTGATTTTGACCTCTTATTTTCTCATTAATAAATTTTGTTATCCATTTAAATTATGTTAGGTAATGCCTAGATGTTTTCGTTGACATTTCGCTTGAACTATCCTTTATTATACTTTCATACTCTTAATAAACAAAAGTAGCACATGAAAAAACAAATCTGAAATTTCTGTAACACTCATAAATTTCTTCAAAGTTCAGAGCTTTGTAATAATCAAAATCCACTGTTCCCTCCTGATACATATAGGCTGTCAAATGTGATACCTTGCTACATATGCCTTTTCCATTAGCTCTATGCTGAAGGAGCTGGTGGATTCTGGGACATACTAACACCCAAAGCAAAAGAAAAATAAAACGAAGTGGTTTGCAGTTTATGACTTGCAAATTCCTGCTCAAATAAGCTGTCATAATTTCAGTCTTTCCAATTAATCACATGACAGTGCCTAATTAATCACATGACAGTGCCTAATATCAATGGGTACAGTAGTAAATGCCTTGTAGGGGAATTCACCTTCATTCACCTGGGACAAAGAAGCTGTATGTCATTCTCTTACTGAAGAGAAGTAAACAGTAGGAATAATATAATACAATCTATACACTTCAAACTTATTGATCACATAAAATCCCTTGCTTTATATCTGTACACAAAATAAACACAATCTTTTCCAATGAATACATCTCAGAATGTTCCAAATACAGAAAAGATACTCAAAACCAGGGTCATATACATATCTGTGCATCATGAGTATAACTTCTTTGAACTGAAAACTTAAGTTAGTTATAACCAGACCCACCCCACCCCTACCCCCAACAAATAACATTTAATAGTAAAACAGGGACAGAGTAATTTTAACAAATACTACATTAGGAAAAGAGAGGAAATGAATGTACAAAATAGCAGGTACATAGCAAACTTAGTTATTTGAGTGCCTGTTATTTTGAAGCTAGAGAATCTCCCATGATTAGACCTTAGTGCTGCTTCAGGACTGTCTCACCAAACCGTTGTTTTGGTTATGGTTCCATGCCAAATGACTGCTTCATTTTTGAACTCCCTTGGATGATCTTAAAAATGTTTTATATTGTATATCATCCTTTAGAGCTAATTATAGTAACATGTTTTTTTTCCCTCGGTGGGTAGGAGCTCAATATTACTTTGAGTCTCACATTTTGCTTAATTTTTTTTGAGCCAAACACTTATTTTAGCTGTATTTTTCTCTCAAATCTTCATCTCTATGATTTTAATAAGCTCTAAATTAGAGTAGTCTCATGATTTTTGATGAAATTTACTACCTTTCCCTAGATTTCATTTCAATTTATTGAGATTATCAGCTTTTGGTAAAAAAATTAATACTCTTTCTTTTTCCTATAAGTTATATTGTTCAAATAGAAATCTTTTCTGAGATTCACTTCCTGGAGTTTGATTAACTCAGTTAAGACTCCTTCATTTGATCTTTACCCTAGATCAAGCTTCAATCAATCTTTATGTTTAAAGCATTTCTCATTTTTAGATTTATTGGTTGGAAAAAACTCACAATTGTGTCTTTCAATCCTGAAAATTCTAAAATTTATAGATCCACTTTTTCCTTCCATTAAAAATAAAGGTTATTTTTAACACCCTCCCCCCCCCAAGTCTTTAACTTCTTAACTGCTGCCAAAAGCAGCCAAATCATTTCACTCACATTTTCTTCCTCTTTATCTAAAAACCACCAGTTTGTACATATCATAACAGCACATCAATTTATTAGGAGGTGGATTTGCCAAATACACAACATTTCATAAAGTTTCTACACTCTTCTTGTCTCTCTGAAGAGTTTCTGTAATCCTCCCTTAGTCCATTACCTTATAACCAGTTGCATGCATTTTAGGATTTTTGTTACAGCAGCATAACTTAATGGGTACCCATTTCCATATTAAATAACTTTTCCTAGATATGCTACGATAACAGCAAACTGTGTATACTTCACAATGCAAAGATTAATGTTTTACTTGCATTGTCTTTTTATTGAAGATAGCACCAATTTACTGATTTAGAACATGGTATGGAATTCAAAGGCATAGGATCATCTTTTCAGATACATGTTACCAAAGCACTCTTACTACAAATGCACCATAGTCTGCTATTAAACTATATTTAAATTGGAAATCTCTTTCACTTTTATATTTCAAATGGAATGTAAGAAGAAATCTGAAGAAATTATACAGGTTGGAGAATCAATCACTACCTAGGTATGTTAGGCGTTTCTTTCTAACATGAGGATGTTAGATGAAATTACCTACTAATTGTTTTTAAAGTTTCCCCTCAGACATGATGAATGCCAATTTTGATCATATTAAATGCTAATCAAATAACTAAGCCCCCCAAAACAGCTGGAGTTTAATGTGCTCGTTTGTCTAGACATAAGTACATCATTTCAAATAACAATAAAATCTACTATAACCCATGGTTTCCCAGGTTTGTGGTCTGGCAAAGCTACAGAAGAACTTCAACGATTTAGGCAAGTAGGTTGAAAGAGGCAAATTTATTTAGAGAAAAAATTCAGAAATAAAAGGAGATAGAAAAAGTAAGAACTCCTTGGAAAAGCTCCAGAGAGGGGCTGTAGGGTATGTTTTCCAGAAAGGAGTTGTAGGGTGTGTTTCCCAGAGAGGGGCTGAAGGCGGTTGATTTTTCAGGGGGGTTTTGTCCTTCCTTAATTAGCCTTTATAATTAGCACCTGCACTATTGCACTCTCCCCATGATTGTATACATGTCTAGGCCTAGTGGGTGTGCCCATGTGTGAGCAGGCACACCTGTGGCCTGGGAAGTGAGGCTAAAGTGTGGTGTCACGGTGGGGTGAGAGAGTACAAGGAGAGAGCCAGAGAGAGAAAACTCAGAGAAAGAACATGAAGATACTGGCCTTGACCTTGTCCTGCATGGTGTATCTATATGTTACTAGAACCAATAAAGAATCTATTCAAATTGGGATATCTGCACTACAATTGACTTCACAAACAGAATGCTTGCACAACAGGGGCAAAGACAGCAAAAACAATTCCCCCATAGTCTTATTTACATGCTTTTCTCTTAATTATTCCAAGGCCTGTCAGTGTGCTTGTGATTAACGGAAGTCACAGAGACAAAAAAAAAAAAAACATCTTTTGTTCTTTTAGCCCAAGAACGCTTGTGTTAATGTTAATGTCCCATTATATCTCATCTTTCTTAGACCCAAGATGTGGGTTAGCTAACCCCCAATCTGATCTTGGGGAAAATTACTTTTGATGTTTCTTTTTCTGGTCACTGTTTTTCTCCAGGTTTCCTGTTTATTTACCTAATCTGGTCTGCTTGGAATCCTTTTCCTATGTCTTAATAATAAATGTGAAACTGTTAATACTGGCTGCAAGGCTTCCATTGAAGTATATACCAATGAAGTTGAAACTCAATAAATTGTGATTTTATATTTATGAGGAAAGATCAAGTGAAAAATAAGAAACCAAACAAACAGAAAAACTCTTACATGCTAGGTAATATTCTTAAAAGAAGCTATTGAAATAATGATTATACTACTTGTAATACATTAACTGTTACCTCATGAAAGAATAGTAGAATTATAGACAAATGTGGTTGAAACTGTTGGATCTCAAAACAAACAAATGAAAAATAGAAGCATTCAGAATCAACAAAGTTTAGAATATAGAAAGTTTCACTTTGGTGACAGTGTATAAAAATCTTGTATTTGTAGGGATTTAAAAATTAAACTATGCCAACTGAAGTTTGTGAAATGATTAGGCATCTTTTACAGATAACCTTACAAAATTGAAGATGTTTAAGATATTAAAAACTCATACATTTTGTCAATCAAACAGATGTGCCCTAGAAACAAAACATTCAGATCTGTATTAAATGTATCTTGCCGAAAGTAAAGGAGCTGCAGAATTCTCTCATATCTGTAACATCTTCCTCAGCTGTTAACAATGTAACAATCAGTGGAAAAGGTGACTGAGAAGCTTGATCTGGGGGAAGCACCTGGAAAACTTTTTCTACCCTTGACAAGCACTACTAAATATAGTCTCTTATATTGGATATAAAAAGGAAATATAGAATACAACAAAAGAGTACACCCGATTATATCAAATTAGCATTTAAGTGTATATAATCACAGAGTTTAGATCAGTGTTATTAAGCTGTTCTTTGTAGTACAGTGACAATGATTGAAAATGATCCCATAGTATAATGTAAGGGTTTTATCAATGCACCGTGGCATCCTTTATGATGTTTGGATGCTGACAGTGGGGTTTTATAGAATATTCCCACACATGCAAGGCTGAGAGGAAAGAACACACTTCATCTTTCCAAAGTACTTTTTGATCATTTAAATTTTACCATTGAGCAAAATATGTATTTTTTCAATCTTAGACTTAGAAGTATGAGGATAAATGGTAGAACCTGAATCTTCAAAGACAATATACTTGCAACCACAATCTAATAAAAATAAAAATCCCAGAGTTAAAATATTTGCAGCTTCCGTCAATTTTCCCAAATGCTAAAGCCAATAAAATATCTCTGGTCAAAAGCTGCAGAAAAAGATTATATGGGATGAATGAGCTTCATTTGCTGTTGCAACCAACATCCTTAAATGAATGTCTGTATCACTTACATGATACACTTCCTATACCTTCTCATAATTTTCACCTGGGCAAAGGTCAACTCTAACCCCACTCATAGACAATAGGAATTAGTACTTCTTCCTCCTGCAACTTTGACAACACAAAGGAAGTCATGGCCATAGGCTGGGAAACCTAATTGCCATCTTTTTATCAATGACACTGCATAGCTTATGTCTCTGTAGTTTAGTCTCTTCTTCACAATACTGAAACTCCCTGGAGAGCAGAAGCCATTTATCAGACTTTGCTGCAAGGTGAAAAAGGATCTAGAATAAGACAAAATGACTTTGAATCCTGACTCTGCCATTTACTATCCAGGACTTCTCTATTTTCCTCATCTATAAAATAGATACAATCATTATGGGAAATGTCTTCTTTGCCCCAACCTCCTTCTACCTTTGTTTCATCTGCTCTAAGGCTAACATAACAGACTTCAGAGATTCTGATTAAAGCACCTTCTGGCTAGTTAACCTGCTATTAGAGATTGAGATGCAGAGGGAACTGATATCCGTTTCAAGGGCAGGTGTGTTTAACCCCTATTGGGTTGACCTCCATTTCAGTCTTCTTCATCTTCAAGTTTAATAAGCACTCAACCCTTTTGCTCCTCAAGGCCAAGGGTGGCAGAATCATCCATGGTCCTTACTAAATTCGTTACCCACTTAATGTCTAATTTCTGCTAGATAAATTGAATTATTCTCTTTATTAACTAAATAATCTTCATTTGAGTGCGCCATTTGTTTTTCCTTTAATATGTGAATTGATAGAGCAGGCCATTTCTTAATAGTTGGTTTTTTTTTTTTTTTATTTTTTAAAGTCCTAAGTATTTATATGTGCATTTTATCCTTAGTACCTAGAATAATTGTTAAAATGCATTATGTATTTAATACTTTCAATCATTCAGTAATTATTTAAGCTAGAATTCAATAGTATAGGATTTTTTCTTAGAAATACTGGTCCAAGAGATATGCTAATAATTCATGCAAATGGTATAGTATGTATCCAATGTATGCACTTTACATCAAGAAGATCATTTATGGATTTTTAGATGATCAATAAAATACAGGCCTTTCTACCCACTTCTAATGATAAATTAGTACAAAATTACTGGCACAAATTATATTATGGAGTGTTTCACTTTTATTCAAAGGCTTAATGACAGTAATAGAACCAAGTCAAAATCAAGATTAATAATCTAAATTCCTATTGACAACTTGTGATTGATTTTCATAATCTCTGAGATCTGTGATATGTTTATGCTAATTTTAGTTTAATATAGTTGCAGTTGCCTTGTTTAACTTTTAAGTTGGGAATTTCTTCTTAATTTTGGAAAATTCCTTATTACTACATAATTAAAACTTGTTCCTATTTTGTTATTTTCCTGAATAATCAGTCATTATATGATTTCTTGCATATCTTAATATCCTGTTGTAGATGATCCTATTGATTAATGTCAGTGTAGTTGAGAGTTAGTATATTTCCGGTTTTGTAACAATTTGTAAATAATAAAACAACTTCTGTAAATAGCAGCCCAACTTTTTCATGAGAGTTGTAGCTCATCTTTTGTCATAGCTTATTTTAACAGTATTAAATAAAAAAATGTCAATTAGATTATTTCATCCTCTAAAATCTTTCATTCCTAACTGGAATGTAAAAATTATGAATGCCTTTTTTTTTTCAAGTAAATGTAAGACACTGAAAATCTAGCTGAATTATAAAAGAATTACTTTAATTAGAGAGAGGATCCTTAGACAATTACTAAAATGAATTAGGTAACTTTGAAAAAATATCTTAGATAAATTCTGTGGTCAAAATCTTTCATAATCACAAGACAAAGTGATAAAATCATTAACATCTTTAATTTGAGAAGAGGAAAATTAATATATTTGGCAACAATAAACTGTTGATCAATATTGAATACATAAATTGTATCATTCATTAATAGGGTCTTCTACACAGTATTGAAATAGTCCCTTTTTTCACATAATGGTATGTCTAGATTGAAATATGGACAAGATTCTTGATATAGAAGACATTTATCTGCAAGAACAATATCTCATTCCAACCAAAGTTAGTCTTTCAAAATTCAAGATGTTATAATTCCTCTACTATACCCACTAGTTATTTTTATACACCAGTGTTATATAGGACATGAGTCAATTCTGTCTAATTAAATCCTTTGCATCTTTAACTGAATCTCTGAGACAAAATACCACAAATAAATGGTATAGTGGACACATAAATTTTTATCAAAGTGTTGGTTAACTATCAAGATAGTCTTTATAATTAAAAGATATAAGTATTTATTGAACTACTGATAGTATGTAAAAATACCCATTTAGAGAAGAAACCATCTGTTTATTAGAAGATGACCTAATATAGAATCATTACACTTACACCAATTCTTACGATGTAGGAAAAAAATGCATTTTTTTTCATTCTGATAGCAAGTAGTTGGATTGAGATAATATTTTCAGAAGATTGTAGATTTAAATCATCAGTAAGGTTTTTTTTTTTGTTTGTTTGTTTGTTTTTTGAGATGAGGTATTTTACTGGAAAGGAGAATAGAATAATCAAATCATAGAAAATGAAAACATGTAGTACTAGCAAAACTAAGCAAGTCTTAACTGTATAGAATGTGAAACAGGGACTTTGATAATAGTTTTGAAAATTTTATTAGATAATGTAACATTTATTCTTCAGGTAACAGTAGTCAAAGAATGTTTTTTAATTAGGAAACAGCAAAGAGATGTTATAAAGAAAACAACAAATAATTAAAAAGTGAATTTATTGGAAGAAAAGTATATTACTTAAAAGTGAACGCTTATAACAAAAATAATACATAATTTAGTGACTCAGATATAATAGGATTTTATTTCTCTTTCACATAACAGTGCAGTGCAGGTGTTCCTGGTAGAAAATGGCAGTTGGGAAAGCAAGGCATGGTAGCTCGTGCCTGTAAACTTCAGGTTATGAAGTGTCTGGGGCTAGGGATTGTGGTTTGAGTCCTGCTCAGGGCAACACAGCTAGACCTAGTCCCAAAAAATAGCTGGGTATGGTGGTGCGCGCTTTTAATCCCAGCAACCTGGGAAGCTGAAGCTGGGAACTGCTTGAGTCTATAGTATCAGGAGCAACAGGAGCCTGTGGTTCCATGGGCAAAAATAGCGAGACCTAGTCTCAAAAAAAAAAAAAAAAAAAAAAAAAAGAGTGGTGAAACATCATTACATTCACAGACAAGATACAGTCACTCCTCCATGTTTTGTATGTGACTTTCAATGACAAAATAATCATCACCTTTCATCTCCAGGGAGGGAGAAAAAGGGGGAGGGAGTGTACATGGGAATTTTTATGGCTGAGGCCTCAAAAAGCCAGGCATCAGACTCACACGTACTCCACTGAAGAGATTAAAGTGATGTAACCAGATTAACTGAAGAGAAGACTGAGACTGTATCCTCTAACTGAGCATAACAGCCCAGATGCAACTCAGCTACACTGAGAATAAAACAGAACAGATTATTAGATACCTAGCAAATTTTACAACTTTACTCTTTATGGCAAGTATTGCTTTGAATGAGCTAAAAATCTTCCTTTGCCATCTTGGGGAAATCTTTTGATTGTTTCTTTCTAATCATTTGGTTAATAAAATTATCAGCACTGCTTTCTGATCACCCCTAATCACTGTATCTATCACCTCTCATCCATCAATCATTGTGATTGAAATAAAATCATACTTCTAAAATATAATTAAAGGAGACAAAAAGTTTGCAATGGGTACTTTGATTAAAAAGTTTATCAGTGTAGCAGATTATTTTATATTCACAGATATAATAAATTTTGTAATTACCTCCAAATTATTTACTATCCCCAATCAAGATTACACATTGTAAATGATTTCCCCATCATTTGCAGACTCTACTTATGTGATGTCATATGGAAATGACAAGCTACCATGACAAGCTTGTCCTATGACTTGCTCTTACTAATAGTAGAAGGTTCTATAGAATGATTTAAGAGCTGTGATATTTCTTCATTGTTATCTTTAGGAGTAGGAGCAAAAATGAATGCCAATTAAAGTCACAGAAAAAACACAATCACAGGCAGGTAATCTAGAAAAAATTAACAGCTTGAACAAAATGAATGGTGATTTGTTACTAAACATAACTCCCAATATGGAATATCATATAAGAACTAACTGAATAGGATATAAATCTTGTTATTTAGTTAAACTCTATGTTATGATTTTTTCAAGGACATAAACAACCCAAACTTATGATCTCATTCTTTGCTGAACAGAATAAACATTTCACTAAACAGTAAAAACATGAATTACATAGTAACATAAAGAAATCTGTAAAGGAAAACAATCCCATTCATTTGTTTTTAAGGCATAGAAATCATCCTACATTGGTTTCTCCTTATTTTCATATTGTACCTGTCTTAAAAACAGAGAAACATCTTAATTTATCCTATCATTGCCACTGACAGCAAGCCATTGCTCTTCTTATATTGACTTAGTTATGGTCTATTTTTCCAGTGACTTAGCATTGAGGCATCACGGGTCTCAATTCACCAACTTTCTTCTTCCTGCATTATTTTTTATCTCATTCCAAGCATTTATGTGTAGCAGACCATACCATGTCCTTTTCTCCATAAACATTTAACAACTCAATCTCATTCTGTTTTTTCCATTACAAGATAGTCCTACCACTGTAACACCTCTAGTTAAAAAGACTGAGCATGTTGAGAATGGTTATTTTCTCAGCCCTTGTGCTCTCTACATTTTGTCTCCAACATTTTCTATCACTGACAACTCTTGTCTTCTTTGAAACATAAACAAGTGCAATAAAAACTATTTTTAGATTCTGAAATAGAATATGGACTGCTAGTCAATTTGCAGCTTAGATGGCTATTGGTTTATAAGAAACATGAATATCTTCTATCTGAAAGCAATTTTAATAAATCACAAGATATACAAAATAAATATTCATAACAGAACAATATAAGCAATATATGTGAACAAATAGTTATTAAATACATCAGTAGCAGACATTATTAATATGAGTTCTATTACACAAATTTGATATCTTATTGGTAGTCTTTTGCATTTAATTAATGTGATTTTAAATTTTTCTAAATTTTCATTCTATCAAATTCTGAATGCTTTCTACTTGGCTACACTGCTGATTTATAATTTTTTTAACTGTGCATTCCAAAAAACAATAATGCTATCATACATGTTAAAGTTATATTTCTATAATAGTATGTATAAAATAAAAATTACAGATTTTTACCTATATGTTTTAAAAAACATATATATTTGGAAACTATAGATTGCTTATATATAAATATATTCTTATTTTCTAGAAGAGTGCATATGAGTATGTTGAGAGACTGAAAATTTTAATATATGTATATATGTAGTTTTTAAGATTACAAGATCTAAGGGGATTTTGTTTTTATTTTCTACAATTTTACTTATACAAAAAAAAATGTACTTATGATTTTGATCTTACCAAGCCAAATTTTGATAGGAAATTATCTCATTATATAATGTATACTGTTTGCTACACTAAAATCATTTTCATAAACCCTGTGTCTTACAATACATAGCATTATTTCATGAGTGTTAAAACAAATTATTGGAAGGAAATTGATGTATGAATCTAGAAATAAGTCTTTTTCCCATAATTTGGTAACTACCTAATGATTGTGTTCTACCTAAATTGAGTTCTACCTAAATGATTATGAAAAGTTGCGTTCTAGTTCAAAACTTCTAAAAACAAACTTTTGGAAAAAACATTTTTAAAAGTAGTATTTAATTTATAATCTTGCTATTCAGTTCTAAATTAGCTTGTTCACAATCACATAAATTATCTCTCCACCTAAATAGTTCTTTACTTAATGCCCATTAACAATTGCAGTTCTTTCCCCTCTCTAAGATAAAACTTTATACAAATGTCACAGAGCTAGTATTAAAATATCATAATATCTTAGAAAATTGTGCAATATTCCACAAAACCTAAATCTTTTAGTAATTTAAGAATCATGTTCCTAACATTGGTTTACCATCAATGTCATCTAAGCAATGTTTTTGTATAAAAGTAAACTTTAGTTTACATCTACTGTTGCACACTGTACAAGTATAACTACCAGACATGGGTGAGCCCCCATTCTTTGAATATCATGTTATTTCATCCAGCTGTTAGTATAAAACTATCTATCTATCTATCTATCTATCTATCTATCTATCTATCTATCTATCTATCTATCTATCTATCTATCATCTATCTATCTAATCTATCTGTGTGTATTTTCATACCCATTGATTAATGAGTAAAGTTTTATTTACCTTGGAAATGTTACAGACCTCCTTTAGAGCACTTGTGTGCATGTGAGTGTGTGTACGCACACACACACGCACACACAATCAAAAGAACGTCTCCCATGAAAACTCTTATCTGATAATAAACTTTCTTAATATTTTCCTGCTAAAGATTAATAAACTTCTCCTGAAACTTATATCTAATTTATGTGACTTTAAGGGTCATGCTTTAATAACAATGATGAAACACGATTATTACTTCCTAATGCTGAAATTACAGTTTTTACATTGTAAATTTTTCCTGCTATGCGCCCTGTGGCACTAACATCTTTATCACTCCATGTGTTTCTAGTTTTAAAACCTTTACCCCTGCTGTTTGAAAAATATTTCTCATTTTCGTCCCCTATGGAGTACAGAAATCCCTAAAGGCAAAGCCATTAGTGATTTCTCTGCCTTTCCCCAAACACGTATTATGATCACCAGTGCTGCTCCCACTGCCTCATTGGCTTTTGGTAAAGTATGCAAATGAGATGTTCAAAATACACACTTTTTGCAACTGTGCAAGTTCATACTGATTTATAAAATGGGCAGGCTATTAAAGTGACTGAAAATGTCAGCAAGATTTATGCATGGGTGACAAATTGTATTGGAAATGTTCATTTTTAACATGCTGCCCTAGGTTTTTTGTTTTTTTTTTAACAACCTAGATATTTTCTGTGATACATTTGTTTTAAGGCCATTTTTTCCTCCCCAAACATACTTTTGACAGTGACTTTTTGACTGGAAAAATAAACAATGCTACTTCACAATCATACAAATTGTATTTTATCATGGAAAGCAGTACTTGGAAGATATAATAAATTTCCTTTTGACACCCATTTTCCCTGTGTACCATTAGTCCACCATTGTTAAATAGTTTCCCTTTATAACAGATAACTTGAATTGCATGCATAAATATTTCATCACTAAGATATAAAATTATGTAACTATCAAAACAATTACCCAGTCACCTCTGAGAAAAATATTTCATTCATATTAAAAATGCACAACTTAGGGAACAAAAGATAGACATGACAACTGACATATATCTTCTGGAGTTTATGATTCCATTTTTGCAAAATTCCATGTTAAAAATGGTCTGAGCAGTATACAGATGGTTTTTCTCTGTTATCTGTGATATTATTCTGGAACACCTCAGCTCTGCCTGTAAGTCAACCAGGCAGTGGCAGCACTCTTGCCAGTTCAAGTGTGGTATTTGGGCAGAGATTTTGATATTATATAGCTCTGGATGACAGCCACTCATTCACTAACTGAAGCAATGGAATAGAAAAATATTTCTGGACCCAGTTTATGCAACATCATTTAAGAAATTAACTACACTATATTGGCAGACTATAAGATACTTACATACAGCAGAAATATCACAAGTATAATAGTGTGGTATATCTCAGTTATAAAAGAATGGATAGTAGAAATTGAATGCAATAAATGAAGACCTGTCTATGATTAACTTCACAAAGAACAGATCTTATGAGAATTATTTTGTAGTCTTTCTAGTTGGAAAAGTTTATTATTAGAATTCTAATTTTACTTTTTATATTCAGATCAGTTTGTACCAATACTATTATTGCAACTGATTTTCCTAATTAGTTCATTAAGTTGCATAACAATTGGTTTACAACTAACAACTCTTCTTAATGCTAAAATGGTGAAGATAAAATTGATTTAAAGCCCACTTCTGATCATTCATTCTTACACATCCATCCGTACGTCCTGGTGTTTGATGAAGCTCTCCTTATATGAATGCCAGCTTCTCTGCCCTGTTTTCACTTAAGTGTATGGCTAAATTCTTGCTTATTAAAAAGAACTAGCATTATATATTTTGCTGAAAAAATCCAAACACTCTTAAAGGAAAAAAAGAAGAAACAAAAAACATCTGCTTTTCATCAAGGGGCGCCATCTTATAGCTTATACTAAAATGAAGTTTTAAAGAAGAAAGCAATAAGAGTTATGAATAAGCAAAGATTTGCAAACCCAAAAGTGCAGCTAAAGAAAACAGGAGAAATGTTTTATCATTTTTTGGCTGCTATTTCTATCTAGAAACTTTTATTTTAGTAATTAATAGTTAATAGGATAATTTGTAAGAACTGTGAAATATCAAATACTTTCTGTTTAAAAGAAATGTTTTATGCTAATGCTGGAATAACCTCATAGCAATGGTTTCCCTCTAGATTTTTAACTTTCTACCATGATTATTAGAACCAATCAGTCTCTTCACAACAGTAAGAGCTTGCCTTGAAGTTATTATTAAGAAACACAATATCCTGATTTACAATCATTTCCATGGAAAAATGTTATCCCAGAGGATACAAGTGGAACCTTCAAACAAGAGGAACATAGAGGTTATTTTAAGAACATCTGGTATAACATCAAGAAAATCTGTCTAGGAGACAAAGTCCATCTCCTTTCCTAGTCCTGCACTGAGGTGCTTTAGAGGAATAAATTACAAGTGGTTCATTCAAGAATTTAACCTGTAAAGTATACAGTTGACTTAACACTTTGTAAAACACACACACGCACATACACATTTAGGCATATATATGTGGGTATACATATAATTATAGGAATACAGTATTGCCAGAAATCATTTTAAAACCTCTTTTGACCATGGTGTCATTCTTAAGGATTAGATAAATAAAATGCAGCATATGCTGAGAACAAGTGAAGTCTTTAGTTAGCATTCAAAATATAGCTAGCTCTTTACGACATGGAAATAGCATTATTTTCTTCATTGTTTTGACTCTCCTTCCACACACCTTATACTAATTTATTTCCCTAAATAAGTACTTGATTTGCAGATGGAAAATAGAATGGTTTCATTGAAAAACTATTAACTGAGCATCAGAAAAGTTCTAAATACTTGAGCATGTGGGAATACAGCCATTAAAAATGCATGTTTTCTACTAATACACTTTACCAGTGAGTAAAGTGCCTAGGCTATCCCTTAAGTTCTAATGCCAGTATAATCATTTTGGGGTGGAGGGGCAGGGGTGAAAGGAGTGAAAAATACTCAGCAAGTAGTCCTCATACATAGCAAGAATGATATCCTTTTTATGACAAAATGTAGTTTCTAATAAACTGGTGAATCACAAATGAGACAAACTATTTCATTCTATTTACATTTATTAAAATATAAAAGCCTTCTATATCTTATCCTACAATACTACAAATTTTCAACTTCTCCAAAACTAATTCCGAGGAAAACAGTCCTTTTAACTAAGCTTTCCCACTACCACTTATATCATTCTCATTTATCTTTTGAAGTTTCAGCCTTGATGTTATTGGACAGTAAAAAGCCTGTAACGGGACCCCTGTCAAAAGACAATTTTCTTCCTT
This sequence comes from Uropsilus gracilis, assembly GCA_004024945.1. Classification (NCBI taxonomy): domain Eukaryota; kingdom Metazoa; phylum Chordata; class Mammalia; order Eulipotyphla; family Talpidae; genus Uropsilus; species Uropsilus gracilis. The sequence continues at coordinate 220,943 of PVHY01000096.1, read as the reverse complement.
GAATGATAAGCAATGGAACATGTAAGAACAAAAAGCCAACTGATTAATAGCATGCAATTCATCTACAATTATCTTGCCCATGTTACACAGTCATTGTATAGATTGGACTAGATCATTAAATTATGTGACAGCAATCAGCCATCTAACTTTAAAAGAGGTGGGAAGAGCCAATTTAAAAACTTAATATCTCAGGATGATACAGTAGCCTGAGAAAACCAGCCAATTTAGAGAAAATTACCATATGTACCAACCAGGATGATTGATGTGAGCCTTAGCTAAGCATTTGTCCCTGTACTGATGATGTTTGGAAGTCAGTAAAGAACTCTGTACTTTATAAATTTATATCTAAGAATGGCTATCATCTAGGACAGCAAATACTTAGATAAGTGAAATACAGACACAGGAAAGAATTTGTTGTTAAGACATTTCATTTTTCCCAGGAAACTTTGGGATCATATTCTTAAATGAAAATCAAAGTTTTAGTATATTCTCTCATATATTTAACTTGAGTTGTACCTCATAAGTATTATAATGTTATTTGATCTATTTGTATTAGATATGCATACTACAAAACCTATAGCATGAGGTTCTTATTCAAAATGGGATTGAGCATTTTAGAAACCAGTGGAAAGGTCCAATGTGAATCACTCTTAATTTTATGTTTTTGTATTTTTTTAATTTTTATTTTATTATTATTATTATTTTATGTCACATCAATTTGATCTCCATTCAATTTCCCAGGGTCACCCATCACTCTTATTTTTTATAATGTTACTACAGTTGATAGTTCACAAATATAAAAATATCCAAGTAAGCTGTTAAAGTAGAAGATATATCTGCACCTCATCCTCTCAGTTAAACAATTGAAAGGGTAATACTGTGTAAGACACAGTCATAATCACTAGGGGTTCATGGAAATGTGGACCTAAAAGTACTTGAAATCCAGTGAGAAAAAGAATCTGTAATTACAGTTCACGTGGTAAATGTTATGACTTGTGCAAGACCACATCAGGCGCAGCATACTGGGTGAGGGCACACTAAAGACAAAACTAGTACAGGTTACGATCATGCAGAATGTCATCTTACCAGAGTAAATAGAATAGTGAATTTGACTATAGTTTTCCTAAAATAATCAAGGGTAAATTCTGTCCATTGTGTTTCCATCAGATCAGGTTGCTATAATAAAACACTACCATCTGGGTGGTTAAACAGAGAATTTATTTCTCAGTTCTGGATGTCAAAAAGTGCAAGATCAAGGTGTTGGTAGACTTGGTCACCTGCCAAGAACCCACTTTCTGACTTGCAGATGACCATCTTCTGACATGGCAATAGGAAAGAGCTCTGGACTCTATCTAACATCTTCTTAAAGGGACACTAATCATGGGGTCTCACCCATATGATGTCATCTAAAACTAAAACTCTTAGTTTTAGAATTTTAGGGGACCATTGATGTTATTTTGTGGTCTGAAGCTTCAACATATAACACAAGCAGCATTACATAAAGTAAACTTTATCTTACATGACTATTTTTTTTCTCACCAATTTTTACTGTGATTTCTTTATATGTAAAATACTTACTTTCTTTACTTCAGTCTATGAAGGTTTACCATCAAATCTCTACACTGAGATAATGAATGTTAGAGCAGTTTGTGAGCAGTTTTCAGGATTAGCATAACTGCTTCTAGATTATCCAGATTGATGGTCAATGTCTTTTTCTACTTATGAATACTAAGTATGAGTTGATGTTAGTGAACCTGAGCAAATGTGGCTCTAAACAGTATAATTTTATATTAAATCACTTTGACATTCTAAAAGAGAGTCATATGTATGATTTTTTTTTCTCCTTTACATTGAGAATAAAATTTCCTTTATAAAATTTCTGCCTTTTGAGTTCAGGCAGTCAGTCTCTGACTCAGAATTACAGTTGTTCTTTTTCCTAAAGTGAAAAGACCCCAGGGTCCAGAAGACAGGCCAAACACTGTATGAACATGACCCTTTATTTCTCAATGGTTTTCATTTGGTGTGCACAGTTAAGGGGCACTTGAGGTCACACATTTTTCTTCACTCTCCATTATTAAAACCTATCTATCTTCATGTAGACAACCCCATGAAGTAACTTTTCAATGATCCATGAGATGGTAAGCCTAACATACTGCCATTTATACCTGCTGTATTTTAATGAATTAGATCAGGTGACTTTTTAATGGCAAAGATTTGATTAAACATAAAATGGAACCAAACATTACTGGAGAGAAAATAAAATATTTAGACTCATGATAGCACTGATAACAGTGATAATCATGTTGACAACTTACTGAACCTCTAAACTCTATGTCAGCTCTTAAGTATCACATGTATGATCTGCCTTAGTCCTAACAGTAATCTACTTTACTTTATTGAGGTGCATAGAGAGATACACAATTTACCTAAGCTCACAAAAGTAAAAATGAGGATGGCATTTAGATTGATTACAGGTAATCTGACACCACAGGTAGTGTGCAACTATCACACGGTAGTAGTTGCTGGCTGACACATAATCAGTGACTATTTCTTAGCTTTACCATTTTCTCAACTGAGATAATCTTGGTTTTACAACACTGTTCATGATTCATAGGTATAGGGATCCCCTCTTTAGGTGTTGTTATTATATCACACCCACCACCCAGATAACCACAATCTTCCATTTACCCAAAACAAGGGTTCAAAATGGCCCACACATCCCAGTACAGTCTGACTAAAGGGAAAAGACAATTAAGACAAAATTGCGTGAGGAATAGGAGCAGTTTATCAAGATACAGTTCACATTTCTTACCTCTGTAACTTTTGATGACAAACACATGTAGCCAGCACCTCCACCAGTACCAGGAATTCATGTAAGTAAATAACTTTAAGTTTGGTTTCATCAGCTTGGAGTTAATCTACCTCTACATGTTAAGTCACATGCAGTATTGTAAATAAGCATTACCAAATAAAGTTAAAAATAATAGAATTAAAATAACACTTTGATAACGCGTACATGATCATGTGTAAACTGAAAAAAAAAAAAAGATAACACTTTTCTGAGTCAAGCCCAAGCCAATTTCTTTAGACTATACACTGAAACACCCCAGAAAGTTCTGCAAAATCTCAATTTTTAATTATTTTATTCTCTGAGTATTCATGTACCTGGATTAGATAATATTACCTCATGTGTATATATTTATACTTAAAAGCCAGACTTTTTATTTCCTAGGTATCTATCTATTATCTATCTATCTATCTATCTATCTATCTATCTATCTATCTATCTATCTATCTATCTATCTATCTATCTATCTATCTATCTATCTACCATTTATCTATCTACAAACACTGTACTTTTTTTTACAACTGAGTTTAAACTTCCAAAAGGTATTGGTAAGACTTTCCCTCCAATTTATGTGTACCCTATCATTACATAAGATAACGATGAAATCGTGAGTTTTAGAAAATTCATATAATTAGGGAGTAGCAGAATTTCTGTGAAAGAATGTGCTCCTTATTTTGGAAACTTGCTAGACATCTCTTTGGATATGAAAGACAAGTCTCATTAATGTGATCTTGGGAAAGTGGTGAATGTAAAGAAAACTACAGAACTATTCTACATAATAGAAGAACACTATTTAGATAAGATATCCAGTGATGAAAGAGAGTAAGAGATAAAGATGTACAGAGAGATGATTATGAATGGAGAGAACAAATTATATGCAACAGAGAGGAGGAGATGTTTTTTTCAAGGAGTATCACCATATTTTTTGGCACTGCATGCTTAATATTGCACTTAAAGTATCTTTTATCACTTTGCTAAGGACAAATAGCTCTCCTGTTTAATAATCAGTCAGCATCAAGCACAAATAGTAAGGGCAAGTTGTTTATGGAAAGAGCATATTACAGAATGTGAGCAGTCTTTTTTGGGGTCAGTAAAATAAGAATAACTGGATTTAATTACAAAATAACTTTTCTCTTAATAGGATAGATATTGGAATGGAAGGTATTTAGAGTCTGGAAAAAGTGAAACTGTAAAAAATTCCAAATACTAATCTGGATCCATAGTGTTTGAATATTTTTAAAGGGAACTTGGAAGCAAATTGGACAAGATGATATTGTCAAGTTGACAAAATTTATCACTGTGCTAACTGATCTAAAAACTGTCCTTTTCACATGCTATACTCTCTAGCAGAACTTTCAAATTCTTTATTCTTCATCTGTCAACTACTTGGGTAATACAAAAAGAAAAGGGTCTTTGCTAGCTGCTTACCATTTCAAGCAATGTCTAACACAAGAGTAACTCCTGTTTCCTCATTACCCTTTATTTATAGAACTCCAACTACAGGCCCAGCACAGGTAAAATGTCAGGCAATGTAAACCATATTTCCCTGCAGCCCTTTGGCCATAATATTACAAAGAAAGCACCTTTAATTTATCATGTCCTCCTTGAGTGCCCACAGCTGTCTCACTTAGCAGAGCCCAGCACCCTTCTGTGGAGGGCTTGGAGCAATATGACAAGACTATAAAATGAAGGGGTTGCATGGGGTGATCTCTAAGATCCCTTCCAGCCTGTGCTGTGACTCTGTCCTGTACAGATAAATGTTCAGCTGAGTGCACGAGAACAGCCCTGCACTACTAGCATCCTGTATTAAGGCAAGACCTCTTAGTAGCTTGCATAATTCCTTGCTAAATATTTTCCATGTTCTAACATATGCTTTTTTTATAATATTCTAAAGTCAAAATTAAATTTTAAGAATAGTCAATTGTAATAGTATCTATTTATAAACTTTCTTAAGGATTCTTAGTTGAGTAGTAAAGAGCTACAGTTAAGGATGTGTGTTGAAGGGTTTCTTAAAAGCATTATGTGACACTTAGTAAAAAAAATGAAAATATATTTCTGAGAGTAATTTTATATTTATTGCACTTAATTTAACAAATTATTGCAGGAAACACATAGACAGCATTTTCCCAGTAAAATTATTATACTTAAATGAACTTTTGACAATGTATTAATTACAAGGACATGACCACATTTATTCTGCTGATCCAGTAATTACATGCATTAAAGAAATATTTATCCACAAACCATGCAGTGTACTTCAAAACAGCATTTATTGCCAAATTACATTTCCTGGATATCTGCACCCTGTTTCCAGTTACTAGCAATTCTTCAAATTTAAGACGAAGAGGCAACTGATGGGAAACTTGAAAAAATGCAGTATAAATAGAAGCACACTGATAAAATAAAGATTGAAATGTACATTGTTTTAAACATAGGCCTCAAAAGGATAGGTGTGAGACACCTAAATCCATGTGTTTCAAATAAAGGAGGCAGTCACAATCATATTTCAAGCACCTTCATTTTCCCCTGCCTATGTTTTATAATGAAGGAAAATACAGCATGAATTTTAAGATAAACTATGATTTCTCACGGGGTAATAATAGTTAGAAAATTAACATAATTTGCATATATTTCAAATATTTAAATATATAGCTTATTTCAGAAAGGTTATAAATGTTTATGAAATATTAGTGATTATGATATATCTGAATTGTCCTACCTCTGTGGTAATTCACTGATACAAACATGCTCACCTTTAGGTGTGTGTGTGGTTAGGATTCCTTCTTTAAGGTTTTATAGCTGGTGAGAGGTTAGAGTGAACTGAAAAACTAGCCTGCTGATTTAACAAAAGTGACTGTTTTGCCCTCCAGTGGTATATTTTACTGTGTTTATGAAATAATGAAAACATATTTATTAAGTATTTGAAGTTCTGATAGTAAGTTCATTTCTAGTAAACCCATATCCCATGTCACTGGATGATCAAGAATTTACAAACTCTTTCATTTCAAACACAGCACTTGGAGTTTAAGTTCTTGGGTAACTGGAAGAAAATCACCTTGAATTTACCTTAAATATACCTAGTTTTAATTTTTTTTTCTCTGAAAAGAAAAGCCATGATCATTTTCTTCAAGAAGAAAATGAGGTGAAGAAGTGAGTTCATTAAAAGTTTAATATTTACTATGAAAATTAATATAGATAGTGATGAAATAGGAAAAACACTGGAAATCTATTTTTAATATCTTCTTTGAATTAACGGTCTATATACATTAGATCATAGAAGCCTCACAAATGTTTTTGTTTTAGGTATGATTAATAGCAAAACATATGTAACACTTAAAACATGGAAAAATTATCACCATGCTTTTTTCCACATTTAAATGTTTTAGGAAACAAAATACATCATTAAACCAATATTTAATGTCCTCCTAAATTCCTTTATCAATATCCAAAGTAACTGATAGATCTTAACACTTACAAAGTAGAGGAGAGCTCTTCCTCAAATTCTGAACAGAGATGGGCACACACAAGTTTGAATGATGAGAATCAGCAGCAGCAATTACTATGCTTTGAATAGTGCTTCATACTCAACATGCAGATAGATCACCTTATTTGTTTGTGGTGAGACTGCATCAGGACACTCTAGAAGACAGTGCATGAATGGACAGTTACACAGAGCAGGAAACTTCAGATTTGAGTCTTCTACTTTGGAAGCAGGGATAAAGTTGGGCTAGATTTCTGAAAGTATTTCTTAGCTCTAAATTCAATAAAGATATTTCATGAATTATAAAACACTACTTAACTGTTCGTTGCAAATCTGTTAAAAAGTAACTTGAAATGTAAGATATAAGAATGGAATGTGCTTTAAACTGTGACAGCAGATTATAGTTGACAATTCCTGTTATAAATTTTAAAGTATTATTCTTATCAAAACACATAAGTGGGTTTATATAAAAATATGTTTTGAAAATATTTGCATGCATGAAATAAAGGAGATTGCTTTTGTCTTAGGTAGAACAAAGTAAGCGAAGGAGAGAAAGAATCTGTTTTAAGATTAGAACAGTCCCCCACTTTCCTCAACAACCACCAAATCTAATTGAATATCCTAATTGTATTTGTGCCTGAGTTATCATGTAACTGTTTCTACTGCTGGCAGTGATTGAGAAATAATATAAAATGTGTTAGATCAAATAGATAAATGCAGGTATGGTTAAAAATGGAAATGAATGAGTGATACAAATTATATTTATTTATTTTTAAATGTTCTGTTTTCATAACCTACTTTCTACAAAATTATAAATAGATGAACTGCCAAGAAATAATGGCAAGTGTGTAAAAGGTGTGTTGCAGTATTTCTTCTTCATGTAATAAATTATACATTTATTGTTCCTGAGTCATAATTAGTGATAATGTTGGCTTCCAAAGCATTCTGTCAAAGTTCAGTGAAAAATGTTTTACATTGACTTTATGTACCAAAACCTTCACTGACTACACAAAATCATTTTTGAGGGTTTTGTAGTTATAGCAATTAGATTTCTATATCTGACTCTGTCCCAACAGTCACACATTCTGGCCATATTAAAACAAGACTCCCAGCTTAGAATCCTATGTTAGTGCAATTAGATTAGAAAAATGTGCTTCCCTTTCACAGCAATATATTAGTTCATGGAGCTCTTGATCAAGATTTTTCCTTTATTTAATTTATTTCTCACCACCTATCCAAACCAAAATGAAGGAAAGTTCAAAAACAACAGAATTTGAGTAAAAAGTAATTAGTCACTATAATTAAATGCTATAGCAACAGGCATAGAAGTTAAAAATAAGATAAAAATTAATATTAATACTTGAAAAAAATGATATATTAGGCTTGAAAGTTGGTATGAAATCCTAAGTGTATGCCACAGTAATTGGTTAAATTCTAAAGCCAAAGCATCTAAGTAAATTGACTATAATATTAAGGGTATTTAAATATTGTTTCAGAAATTTTGATGACAGGAACAAATCAAATCTTGAAATATTACCAAGTAGAAACAATGAGGATGATGAAAAATAATTTTGATTTTTTAAAACTAATTTTTCTCCACATTAAAAATAAGAGGTGTAAAGAAAAAAAAAAACAAGTAGATAATTTTAAAGCTATTGTAAATGAATAAAATTATTATAAAAATAATTTAACAATATTTATATAGGAAATATGCTTTAAACAAATCTCCTTTTAAGATAACAACAAATACATACTATTGACTATAAATTAAAATTCAGAATTTTCTCAGTCCTAAAAGATATATAAACTAGCAATTATCCTCAAGATATAAAGGTTCAGTGTTATAGAAATTATAGTCTTAATGGACCTGTTTCGTGGGACTTGACAAAATAATCTTAAAATTAATGTGAAAGAACACAGACTGTGTTTATGTGTGTGTTGTGGGGGGCTAGGGTTGGTGTTTCAGTAGAAAGTGGTATATATCTTACTTAGGTAAGTAATTAAAGCAGTGTAGTAAAAAGTCAAGAATTGAAAGATAAATTGTTTCCCTCTATGCTCTAAAGAATGCTAAAGAAGTAAAGTCAGCTTCTCATATTTGAAATATTAGAAATGCTAATGAAAATACGGTAGAGTTAACAGAAATAATTTCATTGACTATTTTCTAGTGAACTGAAAATGCAAGCTCAGTTAAGCAGATTTTCAACTCTATTCTTTACATTATTTAAATAGTTAATATCTAAGTCACTGATACATTGATTATTAAGTATACTATTTAAGCTTTATCTGATAGTTTTATTTTTCTTTATACACTGTGGGGAGATGTAGCTTTGATCAAATAGCACTCACATATGAAATTCTTAGAGCCTGAGAACCCTAGTTGTATAGCTCTGGAAATGCATGATATGCATGCCCATGAGTTTTGCTAAAATGCTGTTATTTCATATATAGCATCCATACACTATTCAGAATCATCAGAATTTACATTATATAAAATTTACATTATATAAAATTTACATTATATAAAAGTGATTGAAACTATACTATTAGTAATAGTAATAAAGTAAGTTGAGTATGTGCTTCTGTTTTCCAAAGAAAAATGAGTTTTATATTAAAGCAGAACTTGTCAAAATCTGTGGTCTGTGGGCCAAAATTCTTACATTTTCTTCCCTCCTCCCCTCCCTCTCTCTATCCCTCCCTCCCTCATCCTTCCTTTTGTCTTTCAATCCTCTTCCCTCTCCCCCTGCCATTTTTTTAAACTGGTTCCTGGTTACCTCCCAGGTTGCTTGCATCCACCCCACCTCATGTTCCTTTCCCCTGTTATCTTTTCTGTACACACCTCCCCTATAATAGTTATACTATGAAAGATTTTTATCAGGTGATTATATACTTATTCCCTCCATTAAGCACTATGTGGTTTTTATTGACCTATTTTTTTGTGTGTTTGCTTGTAGGAATTTCCTTCAACCTCTCACCATCTCTTGTATAGTATTGCACCCAAAAGGCTTGTTTCCATAAACCACAAAAAATTCCAATATTAATATCTAACTCCTATGACTTTGAAATTAATGTTTAAAGTAATAAAATTGAATAATTATTAAACTGTTAAACTGCATTTATTGAATCATTCATAAATTGCAGTAGGCAGAGTGTTCACATAAATAACATCTTAGTACTGTTTTGAAAAACTTTTCATTCAGATCCCTGGGTGCGATCATTATTCTCAAATAAAATTACCAGTATATTTTAGACAATGAAAGAGTCTAATGAAGAAAAAAAAAAGAATCTTAGAGACTAGAGTTTACTTTTTTCTGGTACACAGTTCCTAAGTCTGTAAAGAAGTGTCAGAAGGTTTTAACATTATAGTAGTTTGCTTTATTTTAATAGGCTTGCTCCTTGACTTAACAATATCTTTAAGTACCACATGAAATGTTACCTTTTTTTATATACCTCGCCTAATTTGTAAAGATTTTATATTTTACCAAAATACCTTATTGTGCATATGTTGAATCAATAGTACTCTTGGTTATTAAAGAAAAAGGAAATTTGCTTATTTATAAAAGACTGTAGGTATTGTATAATCATATATTATATTATATAATCATAATGTTTATTGCTAAATATTTCCTTGTCACTGTGACTAAATAGGTAGCTAAGCATTGTCTTCAGACACTAATGATACTATCGTGATAACTGTCAGGCCTTCTGATAAGAATTTTGAGATTGTCTTCCTCATATTAAATCTTAAATATGGGGGAAAAAACTGAATAAGAATCAGTATAACTTCAACCTAAAATGATCTTTCAAGTTTCTCAGAAAATCCACTGGAAAACAACAAAATATTTCTTTCACTTTACGAAACAGAAAAATGCTAGAAGTGATTAGATTTGTTTGCTGTGCTACAATTTTAAGTGTTATATGGGAAAAGCTGTCGAGTCAGAAGAGACAGCCATCTGCCTATGCTAAACTTTTTAAGCAAATTGTTATTATTGTGCATACTTCACAAATGGTATGCTTCATAGGAATTTCCTGGAGATTTGTCAGTGCTATTGCTAGTTAAACTGTATTTCACCCTCATCAGAAACACCAATAAAAACTGCTCTAAAAATATGTTTCTCTACCTTGTAAGAAGAACATGCTCTACTCCATTATATTTTCTAAATCAGTAATAAGTAAATCATGGGCATTAAATCTATGTAACCTAAGTTATTCTCTGTATTTCAGCATTCGTATATAGGGTCTGATATAAACTTTAGGTGGTAGTTTGTATCTTTGAAATTGGGTAAAAAGAAAAAAAAAGACTGACTTTAACTGAAACACCTAAGACTGCTCTCCCTACAAGCAGGCTTCAGACAGTTCATTAGCATTTTCACTGTTCACCTACTATTGGTATGCAAACATCAGCTACCAGCTTCTCTCAGCTCTTCTTAACTGTTCACCTACTATTGGCATGCAAAAATCAGCTACCAGCTTCTCTCAGCTTTCTTCCCCTCTTTTAGACCTACAAAGAAAAACTTAGAAACATAGTTTAAACTTTAGACTAGTTTGCCACAATCTGCCCTCTTTTAAACTTTGTGGGTTCTTTCCACCATCCCCAGCCTTCTCAACCAAATATCCCAAGTCAAAGCAAGACTCTCAGAGTACAGTAATTTATTTCTAACAAAGTGATTTTAGTAATTTATTTCTAACAAAGTGATTTTCTAATTACTACAACAGAAACATGCAAGTAAAACTCTGACCTCTTATCATTGTCCAAAACCTTTCTCAGCATTGTCCAAAGTCCTTTCCCAGATTGTCTAAAAATCCTCAGTCACTCAGTCCTGATCATCTCACCAAAATCAGCCAGAATTCATCTCCAGATGCTCCAAGACACCTTCCTTTGGCATGCTCCTTTGATGCTCTCCTTTGGCGTGCTCCAGCTCCTCCATGCCGTCTTCTCCTTGTTGTCCTCCTCCAGGTAGTAGAAGAAACTTCATGGTACTGGACCCAGCAAAGTTCACTTTCTTTTCAGGTCTAACTTTTGTATGGCCTTTTCCAAACACAAATCAAACTCAGCAAAACAAACTCCAACATGGAGTTCAAATCTGCAAACTTCTTAACTGCCTTTAGCACACATACTGCTAACCTAGGTCAGCCAAAGGTTACAGGACCCAGGCCTTGGCCACATGGCCAAGCTCACATGGCTCACATTTTCATCCTACTAAATGGCCGATCTGCATCCCAAGTCAAAACTTGAATCTCCATCAAAAATCCCCCTTTCTTTGTTTCAACCCTCTTTATATCCCCTTATTTCCTAACAAGAGAACTCCTCAGGTAGCAAGCCCTGTCAGGCCTGTATGTTAATTCAAATCCTATTCAGCTCTTAGTAACATTAACAATTCTAAAGCAAGAGACAATGGCACCCAGGTGGAGTGATTCCCCCTATCATCTTCAATCTAGGACAGCCAGAGAAACTTGTTGGAGCAAGTACTTCAAATTTTGATGATTCAAAGAATAAATTTTTGGCAATAAAGTTATTTATTTAGTGTTAATAAATTTAGTGTCCTCTATTTACCAGAATAAATTAGGGAAATCAGTTGTTCAAAGACCAAATTTTGTATTTAAGAATTATTTAATCAGTTAGGGAAAGACAATTTTAAAAATGATTTATATTTATAATACCAACAAACTTCTGCCAGGGAAAATGATCTGGCACATGATATTTACCAAGTTCTAATTTTATAAAGATTAAGAAAAGTCATTTCATGGCAATTCATGAATATTAGCAAATTCAGGTGCACTGCAAAGGGAGATGAGACATTTATTGGAATTCACAGGTACAGCTGGTGAAATCTGAAGGTGGTTCTGAACTTAGTATTCTCGCCTTGGGAGAGTAAGTTATATGGGGTTTTAACACTCTGAGACTCTTTTGAAAACTTCCAGTTGATTACATTTATGGTTTTAGTAATCTTAATATCTTAATCTTATTACCTCAAGGGATAAACTTTGAGATGTTAATGATCATTATCAGAGAGTTGCTCAAGGAAATCTGTGAAGGAGGCATAAAATACCAGTGGAAGTCATGACTCTAGTAACTCCAGATGATCTACCATCTTTCACTGTGTTTGAGCCTTTTTACAATCTAGTAAATTGTTAAAAACAAATGGTAATGCAAATAATTCTTATTTATTGAAATGCAAACAGATTTCTTCCAGTGGAAGACAAGTAGTTGCTGGCCTCTGAACATTGATCCAGTTTTATATGTTTGTAAATTCATTTCAGTATTCGTCCTTGACTTGTTCTCTCTCTCCTGTTTTACTATTCATACACATTGTTTTTATCTGTGCTATAGCTCTATTTAATATGATCTTTGAAATTTCTTTTAAAGGATTTATAATGTCTTGTTAGTCCTCTAACCAACAGATTAAATTAAAGCTCATAGGCTTATTCATTCAAAAAAATTAATATATCACATTTCCAATGATAGTATAAATCAAGGGGGGGTGGAGCATATGCCATAAAATGAAATGCACAGTTAGGCAAGATGGTGGAAGAGTGAAAATATAGGGGGCGCCAACCCCCTCCATGTCATTTTCTCCTGTTTAAGATTGCATATTTCAAGGAAGATATGCTAAAATGTGAGAATGGCCTTAATTAGAATTTTCTTTCAGAAAGATAAGGGAAAGGAAGAAGTATAACAGGTGTTTTTTTTTTTTTTCTTTGTAATGTAATAATTTAGGAGCTGTTCCTGGAAGGCAGAAAAAATGGAAAAGATATATAAAGAGGTTTGAAACAAAGATGGGGATTTTGGATTGGAATTCAGATTCAGGTTTGGTTTCTGCCATTTTGTGGGATGAAGATGTGAGCCATGTGAGTTTGGCCATGTGGCCAAGGCCTGGGGCCTGTAGCCTTTGGCTGACCCAGGCTGGCAGAGGCTGTGCGAAAGTCAGGCCTGAAAAGAAACTGAACTTTGCTGGTGCCGGTACTATGGAGTTTCTTCTACTAACTGGAGGAAGGTGACAAGGAGAAGATGGCATGGAAGAGAAGGGGGAACACGCCAAAGGAAAATGTCTTTGAGCATCTGGCGATGAACTCTGATGGACTGACCTTGGTGAGATGATCAGGACTGAGAGACTGAGAATTTTTGGATAATTTGGGGAAAACTTTGGACAATGTTGAGAAATGTTTTGGACAATGTTAAAGCAATTTAGAGTTTTACTTACATGTTTCTTTTTGTAGTAATTAGGTAATCACTTTGTTAAAAATAAATCAGTCTGCACTCTGATAGCCTTGCTTTGACTTGGGTGAGAAGGCTGGGGATGGTGGAAAGAACCCACGGAAGTTGAGAAGAGGGTAAATTGATGCAAACTAGTCTAAAGTTTAAACTGTGTTTCTAAGTTTTTCTTTTTAGGTCTGAAAGAGGGGAAGAAGCTGGTAGCTGATTTTTGCAATAGTAGGTGAACAGTGAAAATACTAATGAACTGTTTATAGCCTGCTTCCTAGGGAGAAGCAGGCATAGGTGTTTCAAGTAAAGTCAAAAAGCCTTTTATTTTTCTTTTTGCCTGATTTCAAAAACACTAGATTTGTCTCTCCTCTGCATTTACAAGTGAAGTACAAGTTGAAAAGGACAATTTTTAAAGTGCTTGACAATCTTTTCTGTCCTTCTGATAGGCTATGCTACCTCCCCCGCCCCATTGTCTCCTGTTTAAGATTGCAGATTTCAAGGACAGGTGTGCTAAAATGTGAGAATGACCTTAGTTGGAATTTCCCTTCAGGGAGATGCAGGGGAGAAAGAAGGGAAATGGTCAAGGTGAAACAGGTTTCCTGAAAGGCAGGAAATGAGAATAAATAAAGGTATGGAAACAAAGAGAAGGATTCTGATCCAGAGAGGCAATATGGAGATCGGATAGAGAGAGAGATTCAATGGAGGAGCGCTGGGAATCGGCCATCTTGTAAAGATGTGAGCCATGTGAGCTTGCTCATGTGGCCACCGGGGGCCTGCAACCCTCAGCTGCCCCAGACTGGCAGCATGTGTGCTAAATGCAGTTAAGAAGTTTGTAGATTTGAACTCTGTGTTCGAGTTTGTTTTGCTGAGTTTGATTTGTGTCTGGAAGAGGCCGTGCAAAAGTTAGGTCTGAGAAGAAAGTGAACTTTGCTGGTCTGGCACCATGGAGTTCCTGCTACCTGAAGATGACAAGTAGAAGGCAGTGTGGAAGACAAGGAGGAGCACACCAAAGGAGCGCCCCAAAGAAAGATGTCTTCAAACACGTGGAGAGGAACTCTGACTGGCTCAGAGGATTTCGGGGCAATCTGGGAAAGGACTTTGGACAATGCTGAGAAAGGTTTTGGACAATGTTATAGTAATCAGAGTTTACCTTACATGTTTCTTGTGTAGTTATGAGGATAATTAGAAATCATTTTGTTAGAAATGAATTAGTCTGCACTGATAGTCTTACGTTGTTTGGTATTTTGGTTGAGAAGGCTGGGGATGGTGAAAAGAACCCACAAGATTTTAGAGTTTAAATTGTGTTTTTAAGGTTTTTTTTCTTAGTCTGAAAGAGGGAAGGAAAACAGAGAGAAGCTGGTAGCTGATATTTGCATATCAATAGTGGGCAGGTACAATGTAAATGCTAATTAATGTTTTGTAGCCTGCTTCCTAGGGAGAAAAGCAGGCCTAGGTGTGACTGCCTCAAGGTTAAAGTTAAAGGCATTGTTAATGTAACAGTTGTAGCCTGCTTCTGAGAGAAAAGCAGGCTTATATGTATTGAGTTAAAGTCAGAAAGTCTTCATTACCCCCTGTTTCACTTCCCCTCCCCCGTTTTCTCCCACCTCCCCCTCTCTTGCTCTATGGTTTAGTTCTGTTAGCAGTTTAAATTTTTTCTTATCTGATTCTTTATTTTTTCCCATATCCCTCATATAAGTGAAATCATCCCATATTTCTCTTTTTCGTTCTTTACAGGTAATAAGGAGATGGGAGAACCTCAGGGTAGATGATGATATAATAGACACATACATTTATATATGCAATCAATAAAAAAAATCAATAAACTAAAAAAAGTGCTTGATAGAAATATATCAAGCAATGATGTGGAAAGAAGAGGTAGGAGAAACTGCAGTTGAGTTGTTTGGAGTGATTTGGGGCAATAAAACCCATGCGGGGACAGTTGCTGGAAGAAAAATCCCTCACTTATAGATTGAATGGTATACATCCTTACTGAGAACCTTAAAAACTGCACACTGCATTGAAAAGGGGGTGTACAGAGTTGACATGTAGGACTGAGTGAATTCCTGGAGAACTATACAGATAAGTGTTCAAATTGGCAACTATTTACCTTTAGGTTCCTAATCTAAGCAGATGATCCCCAAGCTCACTTGACCCCACCTGATCATTGATATTTTCATCATAGAAAAGGCTATTATTTGTAGACTGAGATGGTGATGTGCAAAATATCTCTAGCCTACTCAAAACTCAGACAAAATTAGACTGTATAATAAGAAATTAAAAGACCTGGGTGGTAACAACAGGAACAAGGGACTCAGGGTAAGGCTTTGTACTCAAAAAAGAGAATAATTCTTAGCTTGTGGCCCCCTCTTAACTATAGTTCCCATATAGGATACTAGAGGTTGTGGCTAGCATGAGGATACATGAAATATTTTCAACAAGTGATTGGCCTAGGGGACCCCTCACTCTGAAGTCCACAACCTATCTCAGATATCTATTGTCCATAGGAAGCTTGACTCTTCAATGCACTCTGGAGGCAATCTTTTGTTACCTCAATGACTTCTATGTTTCATTATTATCCCTTACCACCACCAGTGATCTGTTCATCTGAACATGTGCAAAGGCATCAGTCTATGACATAAGAGCTAACAAAATAGGCTGGGCATGGTGGCACATGGCTGTAAGCGGCAGCCTAGGAAGCCACTGCGGGGACCAGGGATCACGGTTCGAGTCCTGCTCCAGGCAACATAGCAAGACCTAGCCCCCCAAAATAGCTGGGCATGGTGGCATACACCTGTAATCCCAACTATCTGGGAAACTGAGGCTGAGGATTGTTTGAGTCTGTAGTACCCTGGGCAATGTGAACCTGCGGTTCCACAGGAAAAAATAGCAAGACATAGTCTC
>PVHY01000096.1:44818-204412 GCA_004024945.1 Uropsilus gracilis | reverse complement strand
AACATATCAAAAGGTTAGAACATATCAAAAGATTTTGAAGAAAATAAAATAAGCAAGAAAAGTCCCCATGCAGTAGAACTGTAGAATATGCCCATCTAGGAGTTTAAGTTACCATTATAACCATACTTTCTAGGAAACAAAAACAATTGTAATCAAAAAAGAAACAAAGATTGAGGGACTAAGAGATGATTATAACAAAAACTAATGGATTTAAAAACACTATAGCCAAATTTAAAAATGCAATAATCTCAAAAAGTAAACAATAATAATGAGAGAATGCCTGAGTTTGAAAGCACAATGAAGAATACACAAAAAGGACAATTAAGAGATATAAATAATAAAGAGCATGACAACAGTTTCAGAGATCTTTGGGAATGAATCTGAAGAGCAATAATATCTTCAGCATAAGCGTTCCATAAATAAAAGAGAAAGAGTTATGCATAGGAATTTTATTAAAATACAATTTTTGAGAAACACCACAATTTGGCAAATGAACCAGATGTCTTTAAGTAAGAGGGTTAAATAATTCCAAACAAAAGAATACCAGACTAACTTGCTACAAGACCATAATAAAACTGATGAAAGTTAATGACAAGGACAGAATACGAAGGGCCTCCAGAAAAAGAAGAGTGAACTATACAGGGATTCCTATTAGATATTTGTGGACATTTTGTAAGTCAGTAGGAAACAACAGAAGACATTTGAAGAGCTCAAAAAATGTAATAAATAAATGAATTCCAGCCTAAAATACTTTATCCTGCAAGACTTTATTCCAAGACAGAAGGAAGGGTATGAGAGATTATTGGAAAGGGCAAAAAAAAAAAAAAAATATATATATATATATATACACACACATATATACATATATACATATACATTGATAGACACAGATAGATATAGATATTTGTTACATACATATGTCTTTTTGTCACAAAATAAGTAGAAACTGATTTAATGCTTTAAGGTGATAGGGAGATACCGATTTAGGTTTACTTTCAAATATATGAATTTGCAGTTTAGGGATGTACTGGAAAAGAAATTATAGAAGCAGGCTGCTAAAGTCTAAGTGAACTATTGTGGAAACTTGACAATAAAGCAGAGATGGAGAGAAATCATTCAATTTGAGAGATATTTTCTAAAGCAAAGAATCATCCACTCATTAATTTTTCTAGCTTTGACATCCATACATTCAAATTTAGTTTTCTAATATAATCCACTGAGAAATAGTATTAATACTATCATATAATTTTATGTAGATAGGAAATGATAGATATAAGAATATTTTATTTATTTATGGATATTTGCTTTATTATCTATGAGTTTGATAGTCTAACTATAGGAACAAAGAGATATGGAACCACTAGCAAATCACTAGACAGGTACCATTTGCTGGAGACACTTCTCTGTAGAATAAGAATTGAAGTAATTATAAGCTATTACAATTCCATGGACCATCAGAAAACACAAAAGTTTATGAGAATATGGGAATTCTGTGATTTTTACTATTGAGAAAGAAAAACAGACGAGAAAGTAGATGGGGGTAAGGTGTTGACATTAGTAGGACTTCTAGTTAATCACAGAGGTATAAAACAGGCTCCAGTTTCATGTAATTGAAGGAAGTGGGACTGACAAAGTTGTGTTTCTGAGTCATGAAACACATGAAACACATTACCCATTGCAAAGGAGCTTGAAATAGGATTGTAGCTGTCTGCTTCACTCACCTCCACACCAACACTTTGAATCATTATAGAAAATAAATATTCAAGAAGAAATGCAGGTTTTCTTGCTTCTTCCCCATTAGAGGCAAAAAAGCAACTTTATAAATAATCATTAATTAAATGATCATTTGATCATTGTTCTGATAATGGGACAAATTGTTAATTGTTCCCCAGATTGATGGACTTAGAGATGTAGGGGGGAGTGGGGGGCAAGCTTTTGCTAAAAATCCTTTAATCAGCTTTTCTAAACCAGAGGAAATATTTAAGCTTTTAATCTGATACAATGGAGCAAAAACCTCTATTAACCCTTAAGCTTCTCCACACAAGTTACCTTTGACATTTAGATACCTGCTGCTTGCCCCCAGGCTTTTTCCAAAAGAAACCATTTATTCTTAGACCTGTCTCTTGGTCATACCTTCAGCTTCTTTTCCCTGGCCCACAGCCTTTGCTATGTAATCCCAAAGTCAAACCAAATACTTAAAGTAATCAAACTATTCATTATTTGGTAAGCAAGTAAGGAAATAATCACCTAAGTACATGCTACAAGATAAGGATGTAAAACCCTGGTTACACCATTACATGTGCTACAAAATAAACATGAAAAAACCAGTCACCCCACCACATGTCCAAAACTATCCTTTAGTCCCCTGGTCACCTCACCACATGTCCAATTGTTAGGGGACTGTGGCCCCCAGTACTGGTGCTGATGTATTAAAATAGCTATTGTTAGCATTGATGGGTGGAGATTTGGAGATGGGAAGTTAAGCCTTCTTGGGAGAAAAAAGGATTAAAAAGATCAGGGAAGGGACAGAAGTGAGGGCAGAGAAAGAGATAGAACACAGAACAGTAGAGATGAGAACAGGAGAAGACAGAGAGGAGAATGAAGAAGTAAGGAGCGGAGAGGAGCAGCTGGGAGGCTGGAGGTCTCAGAGCTGCTGCTGCCATGTGCGGCAGCAGGGCAGAGAAGGAAGCCAAGCTGTGGGCTTTCATTCCCAGCCTGGCCCTGTGAGGAGCCCGGGAAAGCATGTTGGAGAAATTTGTGCCCTGTGTGAGCTGTCTTGGACATGTGGTATTTGAAAACTTGGTTTAGTTTTGAAACTGCAAAGCTTGGAAGTCTTCTGGAGAACTGAGGAGAGTTTGCTGTGTTGCCATTTTCAACGTGAGACATCTAAACTGCTTGCTGTGTTGCTGAATCGAATGAGTTTTACTGATGCAGGGCCACTGTAGAGCTGAAGCTGAAGGAATGCTGGAGCTGTGCCTTTTGGAGAAGAATTAAGGACACCACCCTGGTCTTTCTCATTGGATTTGAATCTCCTGCTTCCAGAGAAGGATCAACGATGCCATTTTGACTTCTTCTGGCTTGGAGGTAGTGCAGCTGTGTCTTTGAAGAAGGAGCGGCGGTGCCATCTTAACTACTTCATCCACCTCAAGGTGGGGCGGTAGCCATTTTGTGAACACACATGGCTGTTAAAGCCATGCGCTCTTTGGACTAGAGACTGGACTGTGTGGTAAGATTACTAAAGGGGTTCCCTGTACCCCTCAGTGACTCTTTTCCAATTTGTCTTTTAATAAGTAAATTTGTTTTTGCCTCCTTCTTAAAGTTTATGTGGTCTTGCTACTGCATGCGTGGGCTGGGAACAACCTGGTGTGTGGCTGGCTTGAAAGGTTCAGCTGCTACCCTTTGTAGGTTTGGGTAAGCACCCTGTTTTGTCTGTTTTCTCACACGATATCACAGTCAGAGTTCACTAGTATGTGAGTCCAACCAGGGTCTTCCTTTTCCTCCTTTGGCATGTTTTGGCTTCCTCCAAACATGTAATTCAAGATAAGGGGCACCTCTTCTCTTTTGGCACCAATCTCAACTTTAGTCAGTAGAAGAACTCCAGTATACAGGAACCAACATCAGGTCCATTTTCTCAAGCCTTGCTCATGGCCTCTCCAAAGTTATCTGAATCAAATTAGATAAAACAAGTTTCAACACAAAGTTCAAATCTCCAAACTCTTTAACTCCTTTAATACACACCATCAGCTTAAACATGCTAAGGCTCATGAGTTCAACTGTCCGAAACCATTGCTTATTTACAATAAAACCTCATGACATCTCTGCTTTTCTGTCCTGCCACAGCCCAAAGCTGCTTTCCTCAGGTTAGCCCATGGCCACCTCCAGAAATCACAAGTCTCTCATCATCCCAGGCCTAAGCTCATGGTCCAAGGTCCCATTCTTTTCTCTCTGCCTCAGCTGTCACCCCATAGCCAGTCCCACATCTTCCCCAAATGAATGAAAATCCCACCTTTCTTCACACAGATATTTATCCCTTCTTCTTGTTCCTTCCTTTTCTGAGGGAGTCCCAGTCTACCACCTATACCACAAAAGCTTTGTTTTTCTTTTTTCCTACCCTTTTATCCTTTTGAAAGAAAACTGAATTCTAATGAAGTCTAATGAAGGGTCATGAACTACATCCTGGCATAGTCAATCTAAGCTTTGTTCACCTGGTCCTGAAACAATCAAATCAGAAAGTCAAATCTCCATAATAATACCAAGTCCTTCTTGAAATTTACAACGCTAAAGCAAAAGGCAAGTATCTCCTACTTCTTCCCAATGTTTAGTTTTCTTCCCAATGTTACTATCAATACATAACACATTGGACTTATGTTAATGGCAGATGCCACTCCAACATAGGGACACTTAATGTAAATATTAGTCATACTAAAATATTTATCTAGAGTTTAATCTTGCGGATATAATATGGTGAATCCAAATTGAGTGATGTTATGCCTGTAGTCTTAAAATACCAGTGTTGTTTTTGATTTATTTTTAATTTGCCACATCTTGGAATAAAAATAAAGGCAAAAATAATTGGAAGTATGAAGAAATGACAAAGTTACAGAGGACACTATTATGAGGATGATGTTATTTGAAAGTGTAACGCATATTAGGTAATGAGATTGGATCAATACTAAATTTTATTATCATTGTAACTATATGTATAATAATTCATACATAGGAGATACTTCCTAAGGTATTTTAAAGATGATGTGGTAGAGTAAAAGACAAGTAGATATGGCAAAATGCTAACAACTGAAGAATTTTGGTGAAGAATTTCTGTGTTCATTTTACTACTGTTGTTTTAAATTTCCTGGAGGATTTATATTTTTTGAATACTTGGGAAATAAAATAAAAATTGATATCTTTTTTTTTTTTTTAGTGCACAGTTTTCAGGTAAAAATCAGTAGTAGATGATTTTATATGGTGTTAGGCTGCACTGTTTACTTTCAAAATATGTCAAAAGTTAGATATTCCTTTCTCTACTGATAAAGAAATAGACTCTCAAAGCAAGACACGAAGCCACAGTCCATTCCACATTTTTGGAATCCAATGCCACTGACCTATATGTTTTCCAGAAAGAAGAGTACTGTTTGGCAACCAAGCTCACCACTGTGTCCTTCTTGCTTCCATGATCTAAGTGAGAAAAATTTTTATTCATGAAGGCCAGAGAAGGCCAGACCTCAGATAGAAAATTTGGTTTCGTTTCTGTGTCTTCCTATTCTTAATCCATCATTTTTGATAGAGGGTGCTACCCTCTCCCCATTGTCTCCTGTTTAAGATTGCAGATTTCAAGGACAGATATGCTAAAATGTGAGAATGGCTTTATTTGGAATTTCCCTTCAGGGAGATGCAAGGGGGTGGAAGAAGTGAAATGGTCCAGGTGCACTTCCTGTAAGGTGGGAAATCAGGATATATAAAGGGTGTGAAAACAAAGAGAGAGATTTCCAATATGGAGATCCAATAGAGAGAGATTCAATGGAGGAGAGATTGGAAGCAGTCATTGTGTAGGGTAAAGATGTGAGCCATGTGTCCAAGGCCTGGAAACATGTGTGCTAAATGCAGTTAAGGAGTTTGCAAATTTGAACTCCACGTTGGAGTTTGTTTTTCTGAGTTTTACCTGTGTCTGGAAGAGGCCGTGCAAAAGTTAGGCCTGAAAAGAAAGTGAACTTTGCTGGTCTGGCACCATGGAGTTCCTGCTACCTGGAAGACAAGGAGAAGACAGTGTGGAAGACAAGGAGGAGCAAGCCAAGGGAGCAGCTAAAGGAATATGTCTTCAAGCGTCTGGAGATGAACTCTGACTGGACATTGGTGAGATGATCAGGAGTGAGAGACTGAGAATTTTTTGGACAATCTGGGAAAGGACTTTGGACAATGTTGAGAAAAGGTTTTGGACAATGTTAAAGTAATCTGAGTTTTACTTACATGTTTCTTTTGTAGTAATTAGAAATCACTTTGTTAGAAATAAATTAGTCTGCATTGATAGTCTTGCTTTGACTTAGTGATTTGGTGAGAAGGCTGGGGATGGTGGAAAGAACCCACAAGAGTTTAAACTGTGTTTCTAAGTTTTTCTTTTTAGGTCTGAAAGAGGGAAAGAAAGCAGAGAGAAGCTGGTAGCTGATGTTTGCATACCAATAGTAGCTAGGTACAGTGAAAATGCTTCCTAGGGAGTGAATCAGGCATAGGTGTATCTAGTTAAAGGTAAAGGCAATTGTTAATATAAACTGCTAGTAACCTGCTTTGTAGAGAGAAGCAGGTCTGTATGTGTTAAAGTTCAAGGCAAAAAGTACTTTTCTGGTCGCCCTATTTCATTTTTACTAATTTTAAAAATAATTCATTAAACCCCATTTTTATATAAATATATTTCTCTTAACATCTGCTTCACTTGTTTCCAGAATTCTTAATAGAATTTTTCCTTAAGTCCTCAACTTAAGTTTCCTGATGAGTTGATCAACTAAAATGCCAAACAACTCTTTTTCCAATTTAAATTTCACATAGCTTACATAATTGATTTTGCAAATGCAGCTAACAGCCACATAACCTCTTGTGTCCACCCTGCAGTTATGATTGTGTTATCCATACAGGCTTTCCCTAGGGAGCTGATCCACTGCTGTTGACTTTATACCTTGCAATTCTCTTCTCGAGGATTCACTGCACAGAGTCACCGGCTCTGAATTAACCAGCACTGGCAGAATGACTTGGTCCTGCTTTATTCTTGCCATTTTGTCAACTCTACTATTAAACCTGATACATGTAAAATCACCATTTCTTTTTTTTTTTTTTACTATTTTCAGCATAATAATACAATTTGTGTGTATGTTTATTTTTGAAGACTTCCTTTGTGAGCAATTTCAGAAATATTTTCCAAGCTTCTTCTGTCCCCAACCCCCCAACCCTTTTAAGCCAAGTATTCAGCTTGAACATTATATAATTGTAGCATTAAAGCTATCTAAATCTTAATGAAAGCAGATCAAATGAGCTTATTATAAGTCATTTTGGAGAGGTAGATTAAAATATGGAAATAGAGATAGGTATACTTTGAATTTTAAAAGTAGAGCTTGTTCAAAAACAATGGCAGTTAAGAGTGAGTCAGAGGAAAATACACAGCCTCCCTGTCTCAGCTCTAGTGAACTCTGGCCTGAATTTTGAGAAAGATAGTAGTAAATGAATAAGACTTAACTTCTGTGTAGTTCCTATGAACAGTAAGAGTGGTCTTTTACCTTAACTAACCCTCCTAGTGACTGAAGCATGTATGGTAATGGATAATAACTAAAACAAGATTATGACAGTAGTATTACAAAACTACTTTTGAATTAAAAATTACAAAATTTTTATAGTTGCTCAATGTTGCCATTTATATTGTTTTTATTAAAATTACATGTTGTGTATAAAACAATGAAAAATATAAGAAAAATGAAAATCACATGTGTTTTGTGTCTGCATTCTCCACTCTGTCTGTAAACCTAGTTATACAGTATTTTAAAGAGACAAGGCTGTCTAGAGACAATGGGGGTTAAGACTAAATTCCTTATATAGGTTTTTTGTTTGTTCTGCTAAAGTTTAGCTTTACCTTCCTGAGAATAAAGAATATAGTATGCCTAGAATATAGTGTTATATAATAAAACACATGTTATATATTATATATTATAGTCTCTCCCTATAATATAGAATAACAGAATTCTCTAGTGAAAAGGACATTTTAGTGCCACCTACTCTGAATGAATTTATCCAAGGCATCTAAGGGGTACTTCTTTCCAGATTCTTATTCTTGGCTACTCTAGGCCAATGTGGCAGACTCTTTTTTGTATCAGGTAAAAATAGGGCAGAAGCCTCCAACCAACAAGTCAAAGGAAAAAAAAAATAGCAGCACTTTTAAAATAGGCTTCTGCCACCCAGATTTTTTCAGGTTCTTACCACCCATTCAGTTGCCAGTCAAATGCAATTTGAAAAAAGGGGTTTTATTTAAGAAAAATTAACCAGGAAAACAAAAAGTCGTTAAAGCCACAAGTCACCACTTATCTTATCCCACTCATCACTTTTAGTCCCCAAACTCCCAAAGACACATGTCCAAGATGGTGCCGCTTTACCCCTCCAATCCTGAGGCAGGTGCTCTGCAAAGTCCAGTCTTTCTCTAATACCTTCTCTTTGCTTCTTCCTTCTTCAGCATTCTGAGATGCTCCACTTCTCCAAGGCTCTTCAAAATTTTTTCAACAAATGCTGATGCAAAAATCAACTTTCCAAATTCCTGGCTATTTCCAGGTACCAGCTTTCCATATCACCTTGCTGCATCACCACACTCTTCACACCAGCTGCTCTCCTGCTGCCACTCCTCTATTATGGTTCCTTACCACCAGAGGCTCACTCTTCCAGGAGGGCTTTGATGCAGTGTGGTCACTCAGGCTACTCTTTACTGGTCTGCCATTCCTGTGTCTCTCCCTCCCCAAAAGTCTGTGTCTCTTCTAGTCTCTGCTCCTTTCTTTTTTATCTCCCCCCCTTTTTTTCTTCTTCCCTTCCTGAAAACCAGAGACTCCAATTTCCCTATACACACCCTCTTGGTGATTCATTTTTTTATTACCCACCTGGGATTTTCAACAAAGTAAAAGAAGGAAGTACCCTTATCCTGTTTAGGTGAATGCCTAAATTTCATGAACAAATACACTGTCCATATTGGAATCATGGCTTCATTTCATCTTGATTATTACAGTGTAGCTCAAGGATGGAGTGGTAGCACTTGTATCACTGGCACTCTTGTTAAAACTATAAGATCTAGAACCACCATAAAGAGATGAAATCTGAATATGTCTTTTCAAAAATCCCAAAGTGTTTTTTATTTACATGAGGCTTTGAGAAACTGCTACTCAGCAACAGGATTTTTCAGACCTTCCTGCCTCAACACCCTAACCCCTCTTTACCAAGATCTGGAAGTGTTTTTTTAATTGCTACTTCTAACCTGTGAATAGTGATGGTGTCTCATGCACATTATTCCCTGGGCTTTTGGTGTTTCATTCTTGGTGGATTCATTTAACCCTATTAATCCTTCCATACATAAAACCTTTGATAAAATCCTTCAAAATCTCCAACAGTGGGTGGTTTTTCTTTTTTTCTAGGAAACTGACTAAATCCCTCTCTCCTAAGTGTGTTTGGCAATGAGCAGGCAGAACACTTCTCTCATTCTTTCTGAGATATTTAAATTTCAAATTCATACAATTTCACTTCATTCATCCTGCCACAATCACTCTCTGACACCAACCTCATATTCACAGTCATTACTCTCTTCAACAAACAAACTCTGTTAAGAAGAATAAAGTTAATCCTAAATAACTATTAACTGTGACTATAATCAACCCCAATCTATGCCCAGAAAATCATTCTCCAGCATGTCCTGAGGATGCGGGGGTGATTCTGAAATCTGAGAGTAACATATCTCATTCATTCACCACTCTCTTTCCATCATCTACCCTCAGCCTCTCCTGTTGTAACACCACCTCTTCTGAATGCTTCATAATAATACCAGTCTATGTTTACTTAGGTAGAAGTGGGCAACAGTTTTTGTTTTTTGTTTTTTGTTTTTTTTCAGGAAGGCTTTATTTTTGACAATGTTTTGAAGGAATACTGTTTATTTAGGATCAGAAAACAGTCAGAATCAGTAGAACATTCCACGAGCCTGCTATCACATTTATATATATATATATATATATATACACACATATATATGTATGTACATATATACATATACATATATATAACTATACACACACACACATATATATATGTATATATATATAGTGTTCAACCACCATCCCAATTGCAAGGGACTGAAATTAACACCACCAATGACATCAGCTAAGAAGACATCCTGATAAACCACATTTTAAATCATATACTTTAAAATACATCATATTTTGATTTAAAAATTTATTGTTTTTGGGCACCAAGTACTCTATTTAGCATGTAAATCTAGATCTAGATTAAGTTAAATCTAGTCATAACTTGTGAAGTAGATATTACAATTCTTTTTGTTTTACAAGTGTGAAAATTGAAGTCTTTCAGTATGTAAATACCATGCCTATCTGATTTTCAAAGAATTTAAAATCAGATAATGCAAATTTACTGACAGCAAAATGTATTTCCTTTGATTATAAAGGCATAGCCAAGACAGATAAGTACATATAATACTTGGGAAAGTTGAATACATACTCAGTCTATTGTCTTAGAAGCCTATTATTATCTATGAATTCATGGAAACTTCATGAATTACTCATCTCAAATATTACTCATCTCTATTTAAATATAGGGATGCCTACTTTAGCTTTCCCTCAACTTGAGATAAAATAGAAATAACCTCAAAACTCAATACAGAATAAATACAAAAGTTATGCTTACATACAGAATATTATAGATACTTTTATGATGCCATATGTTCAGTTGGACACTTGGAAAATTTAACATATGTTGGTTACTTCTAACTCTACATTCAATAAGATATTATAATGTTGACTATTGGATAGAGTTTATCTTTGAAGTTAGAAGAGGGAAGGGTACTCAAAGAATAGCGAAGTGATTCAATCTTATTAGAATTAGCAATGGGAATACTTAGGTTAGTTTTTACCTTTTCTAATTTTATGAAGAATAAAGATAAAAATAAAGCAATAAAAATTGCCAAAAGCAAAACTATACATTATAATGGAATGCCATTAAAAATGCAATGGTACAAACAAAGTAATACAGGTATAATTGGAGATATTTGAATAATAATGGATTGTACCAATATCAACATCCTGATTATAATGCATTATCATAATTTTGTAAAATGTTACCTCTAGGTGGTGTTGAATAAATCACAATCACTATCTTTCTGTATAATTTAATAAAACTACATGTAAACTTTTAATTATACCAATAATAAACTCAATTAAAATAAAAATAAGATATAAAGTAAAAAGTATGATATTCCTACAAATATGCTTAAGATATTATTAACTTTTGCTAAAAAATTAAAAAAATAAATTCATAGAGATTAAGAGCATTTGTACTGCTCAAAAATGTTGCTTTTTCACATGAATATATTTCAATATTCAATGTGTTTTTGTTCCAAGGTTATAGTGTGTGCTGGACTTGCTTATAAAAATATATGTAGGAAAATAAGCAGTGAAAAAGTTATCTTTCATTCTGGAATCATCGACATAAACCTAAACTTCCTTAATTCATTACAGATATGAAAAATTCTAGCTCACAAGATTTGTATATGGATAGCAAGACATCCTTTTCAATGATATTACTAGAATTTTATAGTGCGCTGATACCAAATAATTTTAATACAAAAGTTGATAACTAAACAGAATACTTCGAGTCAAGTTATCCAAAAACATAAAAAACTTTGGAATGTGTGTTAAATGCAGAATTCCAGTAAGGTATGGAAATGGAGCTGGAAGGGATTTTACTAAATGAAATAAGTCAGTCATAGGGGAAATATAGAGATACCAATTAAAAGGTAAGATATTAAACTTAAAATGTAACCCTTGAAAGCTGACGACAGAGCCAAAGGCATCCACGGTGCAGGAAGAGACAAAGGGGTAAGAAAAAGGGTAGGGGGCACAGTGGACTATGGAAGCTTTGGTTGTGGGTGAACACTGGGTTGGCAAGGAAATCATATAAAATACTAACAAGGATACAAATCAATGGGCTTCAGTTAACAAACAAACAAAATCTCTCAATTAGAATCTCCAAGGATAAATTTAAGGATTGTACCTTGTGTGCGTTGTTATACAGTGAAGCTTGAGAAGTGCTCATTCTGATACTTGAATTCGGTTATCATAGTTTACAAAAGTAATACAACTTTATTCGGCACTTCTTGTTTAGCTTTCATTTAAACATTATAAAAGACATTCTCTTTTGATCTGATAATTTGAAGTCCAAGAGGGTATGGGTAAGTACTATGGATAGCCAACTTACACTAATATCATAGTTGCTAAAAAATTTAGTATCTAGATGAATTTAAGAGCAATTCATGGGACCACAAAACTTATTAAAAACAATAACAACAAACAGAAGCAGCTCACTAAATTCTTTGCATCTACGAGATTATCTAAATAATTCTATTATAACTAACTTAGGCAGATAAAAATTTGTTGTTTCATATGAGAGCAGAGAATCTTCTCTTTTCCTCCGTAGTAATGCCTACCCTAATTGGATTCCTTGAAGCAGGGTATGCCATGTACACAAGGCTTGAAAGATATTTTCTAAGGTACCTTTTAACAAGATCTTGGAATAATTAGATTTTTCTACATGCAAGTACACTAATAATTTCAGGTAGATGCCTAATTTTAACATCTTTTCACATCTCTAAACTATTTTGAGATCACCTGATTTTAACCCATATCTGTAGCTAGAGCTGTCTTGCTGGGATAATGGAGAGTCATGTGGTACCCATCAGGGGGTAGTTAAATATGGTTGTTCCTGCTGCTTCTCTCATTGCCCAATTACCTAACTGACTCTTGGAAGTTATAGCTCAGGGGATCCTGAAACTGGGCACACCAGGGCACTTGATCAGACAAACATGATTTCCAGCCCCAGAAGTCACATTTCAGTTCTAACTCAGACGGAGGACCTGTCAGGTTCAGGGGATGGTTTCGCTTAGAGGATTCAAAATAGCTTCAGAAAATGCAAAGCTTCTGTCATTTTGAATGGTTCCTGTCATTTCTTAAAACACCTGGCACTCAAATATTAAAATTACAATTTCAGTTTTAATTTGAAGAAACCTAACAATAAGCCCTTTTTCTGCTCCCATAGTACCCTACCTCTGACTTTTCTTTAATTTTCTAAAAATGCAGATTTGGGAAATGAAATTAGCAATGCAAGGTGAACCTAGTGTGAATTTTACTGAAGATTATGCAAATGCAGGAAATTATAATTCTATCAGGATGTCATTACATGTGTCTACTTAGACACACACATTTTCTGCTATGTTTAAGTTAAACAAAACACTAAATGACTATGTAGTATGACATCTCATTAATATGTTTCCATTCACATCTGTGCCTTTAGTATAAAAAAACGACTGCTTCAGTGATAAGAGATTAGGTCCTTTAATTAGAAACAAATGACAAATGGCTGTTAACCCCATGTGATGCTTTCTAAAACTTCCATCAAATATTCCTCTTAAAACATTATTAAACATAAGTTCCCCAGTTCTACTTCCTAGAAAGTGCCATTTAACAAAACCCAGGCAGGATGTTAATACTGGGGCCGAATTACAGGTTGCCAAAGCATTTCCTGTGAGGGGATTGACAGGGGATCATTTTGTTATGGGGCCACCTCCAGTGTGTTGTGACAACCACTCATTACACCTCTGAGCACAGCACTCAGCTGTAGGTTCTACAAGATGCAAATAGCTCCAAATGGGTTCAATTTAGAGCAAGTGGATAATGTATCATTCACTTCTCTAAGGTATAAGCTTTTAATTTTCCAACAAGGAAGAGAAGAACATTGCAGTTTCTTGAAATAAAGATTTAGTTAAACAACTATGCCTGAGAAATGGAGTCACAATAGCAATATCTGTTACATTATAAATAAAAACACTTCACCTGCCTTATTTCCCCTTGGCCCAAAGCAAAACACCAAGTGGTCAAGTGAGCATCACCTTTCAATAAATATAATTATCCACTTATGAGTTCAATGTCAAAAACTGGTAACCTCTAAGTGATGGTAGGTTTTTCTCTTTCAAAAGGGGCTGCTTACACAGCTACTATCGTTAATTATAATAATACTCAAAAAGTGTTTAAAACACATTTTGATATAGGGAAAAATATCATGGAAAGCTTTTCACAGTTGGACTTTAATATTTTAGTGTGCTAGTTTTTATACCCCTCTGTGATTTTATTCTCACTGTTCTATTACTGATTTTAGTAAGTGTTGTTCATAATTGAATGCAGCAAGTGCCTACTACCAGCTACAGAGAAGAGAGGTTTGCTGATGTTAGATTGGAGAAGTCAATAAGCACATTTAAGATTTCTGTTTCACAAAGTCGCAGAAGTCAGGGAGCTGCAAACTGATCTATGTGGAAAGATGGCTGTTTTTGCTATGTATGTTAATGAACAGAATGTCTTTGCTCCAAATCACCAGTGCCATCCTGGCCATGATTGTTAAAATCTTCTGGATGTTAATATCCTTTTTGCTTTGTTACTAAGGAATTAATGACCTACCAGAATTCATTGAGTAGACCTAAACCTGACCTATGCAAAAATAATAATAAAATTTTCTGAAAAGATTTGAGATGAGAAAACAAAGAGAAGTTAATTTTATACCTACTCAGGCTATAGAATGTGTATTAAAGTAAGGATTCCTAAATTTTGTTATTCTTTTATTCCAAAAATAAAAGTAATGTTCAAAGATTATAAAACATATATGTGTTTCATATATATGTAGAAATGTATAAAACACATTATATATAATATTACACAATATATAAATATATATTTATATATTTTTATATAACTAGGGAGGAGGGAGAGGGATGGCATAAGAATCAGGGAGAGAGACTAGGACCTGAATGACGATCAGTCCAGGAAATACTACAACAGTGTTGTGGGAGAAACTAAATGTGATACAGAGAAGGAAGAAACTAAATGTGATACAGAGAAGGAACATCACTCAGCAATAAGTTATACATTATCAAGCAAGTTGTTAATTTCTGCTGAGGAACACTGTGGATCTGTGTAAGTGCACTTCAAAGCTATCCACCCACGGGACAAAGAGACTGACATGTATAGACTCAGTTCATCAGTCATTTGTTGGGTGATATTATCAGGGTATAATTCTCCAACATTTAGATAATCCAATTAAACGAATACTTGAGGCCCAGAGATTGTTAAGTTTATACTATTGTTTCTTTTTTCTTTAGTGGTTATTGGATTAGTTTTTTTCCACTTACTAGATGGTGTAGAAACAACAGAAGTACATTTCTTATAGTTATAGAGACTGAGAATTGTAAAATCAACTCACCAGCAGGTTAAAAGTCTGGTGACAGTCTGTTTCTTGGTTCATAAGACATATCACTGTGATCTCACATGGTGGAAGAGCCAGGAGAGCTGTTTGGGACCTCTTTAACAATTATTCTAATTCCACTCATGAGAGCTCTGCCCTCTTGACATATCTCTAAGGCTCATCTACTTGTCTTATCTCTTTAAGGGCTAGGATTTCAACATATAAATTTTGAGGGGTCACAAACATTCACCCTATTTGGTCACATAGCTTTTGATACAAAGATGATATCCCAGTCACCCTTGACCAACTTTTATCTAAAGAAATATAGTCAGAAGTATTTACCCAACTACTGAGTTGCAGGTTTTTTTTTTTTTTTTGTAATTATTGTACAATATTAGTCATGCTTACATGATTATATTGTATCCTTTATTCCCCAAACTCCCTCTCCCCCCTTTTCCCTTCTCCCCTCTGGTCACTCCAGCTCCTCTTGCTGCAAACTATTGGTCTATGTTTGGCCCACTGGTCTTTTCTTTTTCTAGAACTATGTCCCTTTTTCCTGGGTATGTACTTGCATTCCTGGATAGCAACAGATGAAGCTGCTCGAATCTCCAGGAGTAGCTAAGGCAGATAGGTTGAGCATGTCGGGAACTTGTATGTTGTATGCTTTTCCAGGATTCTTTCTGGTGTCTGTCACCTGTTGCTAGTTCTGTGACATACAGTTCTGATATCTGGGTTTGGGAATGCAACTACCAGGTGATGGTGGTGAGACATTTGCTGCTGGGGCAGTTTCCGCAGGTGGTTGGTCGAACCCCTCTCTTTCTTGTTAGCAGTTCTGCCATGGGGCCACAGCCAATCGTGGTGGCTTTCTTACTCTGGATATTTCATTCATGGTGCAGTTCTATTGAGGTTGGAGTAAACTGGAAGCCCCCTTCCCCCTTGCCCACATGCTGGCAGAGGTGCTTGGTCCCACCTCCTGCCTACATGGAAGTAGAGGCTGAGATCCCTGAACTGGGAGTCTCTGAGATCCTGAGGTTCCAGTGGCATAGGACTCATCCTTGCCTCCCTCCTGCCAGCAGCCTAGTAGGACACAGTGGAGGTGGGCTAGAGCTCTTCTCCAAGGGCCTGCATGGTTCAAAAGGAACTCAGCTCCCACCTCCAACCTGACAAAACTGACTAAACCTGGCCTAGAAGGTGGAGCCTACTAATTCCTTCTCCCAGCAACCTTGGGTGTGCCCCAACCCCAGACACTGAAAGGGTGGAGGCCAGGGTCTCCAGCCCCAAGGCCCTAAACCTGGAGATCCTGGGAACCCAGTGGTGCAGGATTTACACTATCCCCTTTGGGGTGGCTCCCCAGAGAGTCAGCTCTTTCGAGGTGCACCCAGTCCTACGTGGATCAGGATTAGGCCTAGAAGGCAGAGCCTACAAATCCCCTTTCCCAGCTCTGGACCACCAGGATTCTGCCCAGCCTCCATGCCCCCCAAATAAGGGATAAGACCAGGTCCCCCTAAAGGGATCTCCAGACCCTGAGATCCCATGACCCCAAGATCTCCAGACCCTGAGATCCCATGATCTCAAGGTCCCGGTAGCATGGGACTTGCCCTGCCCATACCCACTCCTGTAGTCTAAGCTGCAGCAGAGTTATACTGGGGGCCTCTCCTGGACCTGGGTGATGCAAGGGGATTTTCAAATCTCTCCTCCTTTCTCAACTGGGACTAGGGTTGAACCTGGAAGGCAGCAAAGCTTACAAATCCCCCCTCCCCAGCCCAAGCCAAGCAGAGGTGCCCAGCCCCCACCCGCTGTGCATTGCAGTTTTAAATGGGAGTATTTTTCTTCAATTTTGTTTCTACCCTACCCTATAGGCTACTACTATTTTTACCTAAGCCTGGAACTCTAGCAGTTATCTTGGACCATGAGGATAAAACTTAACGATAAAGAAAAATCGTTTCCAGAATATTCATTTCTATCCCTTTTTGATGTGAAAAAAAAAAAAAACCACATTTGTATTTTACTAATAGCATTTTTAATGTTCTGTCACAAATAGCTAAATCTAATGTGAGTTGTTACCAGCATAGTTGATATTAAGTTGAAAAACTATCAAGCATCTGGGTACATACTTTATAAAAAAAAAAAAAAAAACTTGCTTTAGAAAATAATAGAATGGAATATATTGAATACTAAAATATGTTAAGGAATCAAAAATATTGGATATGAAAATTCATTAGAAAAAAAAAAACCAATTTTCTCCTAACATAGCCTATAGGTTATGTGAAATTCCTGACAACATTTAAACAGTAAGGTGCTAACTATCATTAACAATCAGAGATATGCAAATTGAAACTTAAGTAAAGAACCATTTCAATTTATCATGTTAACAAAAGTTTAAATGCCTGACAATTAGAACTTATACTCAGGACATTTAAGTCAAAGTTGGAATCGCCAGTTTAATGTCTACCAAAGTTGTAGTGTCTAGCAAAGTGGAAGAACTGGATTATTTCTTTCAATTACTGTTACAAAATCTATCATAAAGAGTAAAAAGATAATGTTAGAAAGTTCATAGCAGCATTTTAGTGGTAACAAAATAACAGTGGGAAGAGAATATTAGTAAAATAATAGACTACTGTTGACATTCATACAGTAGAATGTTATAGAGTGGAGAAATAATTGAAGGATAGTTATATGCAGCAATATGCAGGAATCTTATAATATTAAGCAAAAAAAAAAGAAGCAGCAGAGGAATATACATACTATGATTCCACTTATGTTTAAAAAAAAAACAAGAAGTAAACAGATTTTCATTTATCTTTATAGTTAATTTTCATGAAAACTGAATTCACCATAAAAACTAAAACAATATAAAGTACATGGAACTATCTGCATTGATATTTGGCAACAGACTGTTAGGCATTGTGATTAATAAGAGAAAGATGACAAAGTGAGTCTTACAATTACTTCTGGATTTAATTTTCAGACTACAGAATAGGAGAAAACCAAAGAAGATGGTGGTCTCACTGAGGTTAGGAAACAGATGTCACATTTTGAAGAGCGCAGGGCAGAACTGTTCTGAAGAAGCATGTTGAAAATGTAAGAAGTATAAAGCAGAGCTCTTGAGAGATTCACAGGGACTGACTGAGTACCTTTGATTATGAACTAGTCTGAACACAGTTTGCACAGAACTCCAGAAGATTAGGGTTGGTTAGCTGATTCCTGGCACCAACAAAAACGAGTAATACTCCAAGTTATCAGTGTCTAAATGAAAAAGAAAAAAATCATTAAATAATTAAATAATGGTTAGAATCCATTAGTGATTTTCCATTAGTGGTTAGATTAACACCAAAATAGATGCTGTGCTACATTTACCTGTACATTTACATTTACATGTACCTCAAAAGCATCAGATTGATTCACTTGTAACTTAGCTGCATGCCAGGACAAAGTTAGTACTGTTTAAAAGAATATTTAAAAATTTAGCATTGAACAATATAAATGTCAGGATGTCTGACATTCAAAAGATTGTTAGACATGTAGAAGCATGGGGCAGTGGGGGTGGGGGGATTATAGCTACAGTCCCAGAAATTAGAGACAGCATAGAATTAGGAGAAAAGTCTTCACAACTAATATAAAAAATATACTAGGAAATACAATGAAAAGGAAAAATGAAGATATGAAACACTTAACAGGAACTCTAGAAATAAAAATAATTTTGAATCAGAAAATATTTCAGATGAGATTTAATGAAATGTAGATGATGTAGAAAGAAATAAGAGTAAGTTTGAATTTGAAGCCATAATAAAAAAAATCCAAAATGAAGCCCAATGAAAAATAAACACTGATAAAAATAATAATGGAACATTAAGTGATCTGTGTTTTGTTTTGACTATATTAGTTTTCTGTTGTTCCATACAAACTAACAAAAATTTAATGGATGAAACAGTACAAATTTATCTTATATTTCATTGGATTAAAAGTCCAATATAGGTATCACTAGGCTGTAAATATGAGGAAGGGCAGTGTTCATACAGAAGGCTCCAGTGTAGCATGTTTCCTTACCACTTCTTGTGGCAGGTTTACTTGCTGGTTTCTAAAGACTATTTACATTCCTTGGTTTGTGCCTCCTTTCTTCTATTTATAAATTTTTAAAAGTGAGCTGAATGTTCATGTCATATACTTCTGATCCTCTAATAATTCTCTTCTTGTGACCAAAGTCAAGAAACTGTCTCTACTTTTAAGGACCTATCTGAAATTGGATCCATCGAGATAATCCAATATAATACCTCATTTTGCCCTTACCAAAAACATATTTGAAACATGCCTTTTACATAAGGTAACTTCCATAAGCTTCAGAGATTAGGGTGTGGTCATGGGATAAAGGTGTTATTTTGAGAATCACATAGCACAGATTTAAGTTACCTATTATACACATAATTGAAGTTCCAAGAGGAGGAATAACAGACAAAATTAACTGAAGAAATTATGACCAAATTTTTCTAAATATATATATATGTATATATGTGTACTATAAATCCTCATAGCCAAGATCTCATTAAAATTCAAATAGAATAAACAAGAAGAAAAAACTTAGTCATATCATAA
The DNA here is from genome assembly GCA_004024945.1 of Uropsilus gracilis. Classification (NCBI taxonomy): domain Eukaryota; kingdom Metazoa; phylum Chordata; class Mammalia; order Eulipotyphla; family Talpidae; genus Uropsilus; species Uropsilus gracilis. Next base: position 184,801 of record PVHY01000096.1, on the reverse strand, counting down.
CAAATTCTGAAATATTGATAATAAAGAGAATATTTTAAGAGTATCCAGAAAAACAAAGACATTATATATTGGAAATAAAGATAAAATATACTAGTTGACTTGTTTTCTGAGAATGTTTGTCTAAGGGTAGTGGAGTAGCATCCTTAAATACTGGAGATAGGTACCATAGATAATGATCAACTTACACTTCTATGTCTAGCAAACTGATTTTCAAAAAGTACAAAATAAAGTCTTTCATACAAAATAAATCTGAAAGAATTCACCACCAACAAATGGAACTATTAAAGATGTTAAAGAGACATGTGAGACCCAAGAAAGTTAATACCAAATGAAAATTTCATTTGATATAAAGAAATATAGAGTGTCATACATGGTAAGTAGTAACACATGCAAAAATATTTAAAATCTCTGTGAATGATAATATATTGTTTAAATAAAGCAACTATCCATTTTGAGGTTTTTGACAGAAGGTTGAATTATATGACAAAAGTAAAAGAATGGGTGATATCAAAAGGAAGTGAGTGCTTAGAGTTTATGCGAAATGGTGGGGAAATACTTATGATCAACTAACAGTTTTAAATTCATCTTGTCACATCTAGAAAGACCTCTAACACCTATGCATAAAGGGGTAGATAATAACACAATATCATGGATAAAGTGTTATTTGCACTAAAGGCAAATGATTTAAATATTGTTAATAGACTGGATTAAAAATGAGACTACGGAACACAGAATATTTATACAGAGTGCAAAAAGACATGTTTTAAATGTAAAAACAGATTTTAGTAAAAAAATTTCAGAAAGATACATATGAAAGATAGGAAGTCTATAAAAATACCAGAAAAGTTTCAAGTCAAATACTATACCAAAGTAGAGAGGAACTTGTGATGAAAAAGACATCACTTTCTCAAAATTCTATACCAACTATACATGTGTATACACATACTATCAAAATAAGAAACATGAAGCCAAAATTAATAAAACTACCAAAAGAAATGGATCTGCAATTGTAGTTTGAACTTTCAAAACTCCATTCCGTGTAATTGGTGTAAAGCATGATAATAAAAAAGTAAAGACAATGAGAAAACTTATACAATGTAAAAATAAAAATAGACAATAATAATAGACAATCCATAACTATAATCTTGTGATATACTTTTAAATAAACCAATAAAACATCAATCAAAGAAGAAATTGCAAGGAAAACTAAATAATTTAACTCAAATAAAATATAATACATAAAAATATAGCAGATTCAATTAAAGCTGTATTTGTTTGGTAGGACTGTATTAACAATTTCCACAGACATGGTGGAATAAACAACTGATTATTTCCACACAATTTGAGAGGTAGAAATCTGAGTCAAGATTTCTTGTTGTGTGGGTTGATTTCTCTAAGTCTCCCCTCGTGCTTCGCCCATAGTGATCTTAATGTTCACGGGGCTTTCTATCTGTGCATCATGTCTATGTCTTAATTTTTCCTTTTTATAAAGATAGTTGTCATATTGAGGTCACTCATGATTTTATGATTTCGCTTTATCTTAATTATCATTTAAAGAGTTTTTAAAGACAGTCACATTTGACGTACTTCAATATGAATTTGACAGGGATAATGGGGATGGGGGGAAACAATACAGACCATAACATGGTCTTTTCTAAGGACAAAAATAAACTTTCACCCTGAACCATAAAAATGAATTAAGTTAAAAAAAACACGGATCTAAACAAAATTGTTAAATTCACATAAATTTAAAAGAAAAACCAAAGAATAATTTTGGACTTCAGAAAAAGTATTTAAGCTTTACAATGAAAAAACTTTAACAATAAAGAAAAGGGAATGTAAATAAGAGTTTTTCAAAAATTAAATTCAATAATAAAAAGACGACATATACAAAATATGTATGATATCAGTAGTAGTAATTAAAAGCAAATTACAACCTCAATATGATACTCCACAATCCCACTAGAATAGTTAAAGTAGAAACATTATTAAGATGATACTAAGTGCTGGAAAGAAATTACAGCAAATAAAACACATACATTGTTGATAGAAGACATAATGGTACAGACACTGGAATTTTTTCAGTTTTGTTTAAGAGTGCTAATGATGTATTTATCATACTACTCAGTAAATAAACCCCTAGTCTAATAATAATAAAAATATGCGACATAGCATGCAAAATTTTATACTCACCCTATGTATGATAGTCAAATACTTGAAACAACCAAAGTTGATGGTAACTAATAAATGAAAAAGTGGAATGAACTATATCTGCACCTTGAGTTATTACTGAGCAATTAAAACATTAAACTACTGATAAACACAAGTTATGTAGCTCTCAGATGTGTAAAGTGAAAGAAGGCAGATCTAGAAGGCAATATACTGAATAAGGCCATGCACGCAATAGTCACGATATAGCAAAACTGGAATGACAAATAGTTGACCAAAGCCCATGTTGGGAACAGAGAATTGCTGACAAATAGGTTCTTGGTGAGCAGAAAGTTTCATGGTGAAGGATAAATCCTATATCCAGATATAAACAGAAAGTGATTATATTAAAACTTAGTAAAGGGAGATTTTTTTAGTATATGGAATTATATTTTGATAAAGTTGAACTGTAAATATAAAAGCATATCACTTTTAAGTTACTGCTACAAATATTTTTATAAAATGAAGTTTAAGTGGCTTATGATTCAAAAATAGATAGGACAATCTGAAACCTCAAAGAATATGAGATTACAGGTAAAATAATTCCATGGAATCCAGCTTCAAAACATGGAAGATGTTTTATCTCTATATCAAATAGATAGTTAATAATTGCCATAATAAAAAGTACTAGAGTATAGAAAAATGAAGAAAAGGAAGTTAAAATAATACAGACTTAATTTACAAAATAATAGAAAACTTCGCAAATTGTGGGGAAAGAACTAAATATTCAAATTCATGAAGCTAAAAGAATATCTAATTTTCCAAATACAGTTAGATGTACTCAAGACACACAGTTGTGAAACTACAACATTCAAGACAAAGAATATCGAATGTGCAAAGGAAAAGAGGATGGTTACTATTAAAGGCCATCCTATCAGAATGTCATCCAGGTTTTCAACAGAAACTGTACAAACAAGGAGAGAGTATATATAATAGCAACAAAACCCTCAATGATAAAAATATACAGCAAGAATGTTATATTTTGAAAGACTCTTTTTCACGTATAAGGGAGAATTATAGGCCTTTACAGACAAACAGAAGCTGAAGGAGTTTGCCAGCACTGGGACTCCTCAAAAGAGTGTTGAAAGAAAATCTCCTAAGTCAAAGAGAAGAAAGTCCACAAAAAATTGAACACAAAAATAAATGCATCACAAGAACAAAATGATACCAGCAAAACTTTGTCTATCACTAATTATCTTAATAAAAATGAATTGAATCAATATTCAAAAAGCATGAAGGGGATGACTGGATCAAAAAACAAAACCCCAAATTCTGCTATTTCCAGGAGTCCCTTCTGAGTTCCAAATGCAAACATGTGAAAAGAGGCTAATAGTCAAGATTTACAAAAAACTCAAGCAACTTAGCAAAAAGAAAATCATGCTTCTCCAAAGCAATTACTTCTGCAAAGAGGATACATAGATAATATTGAGAGCAGCATGATAAAATAGACACCATCACTTATCAGGGAAATATAAGTCTAATCCACAATGAGATACCAATTCATGCTGATAAGAATCAGCCACATCAAAGAGAAGAAAAGAAAAAAAGGAAAAATGCAAACAAAACAAAGCAAAACAAAACAAATACCTGAAAGAAGTGGTGAGGACATGAAGAGAAAGAACCTTCATTCATTGCTGATAGGAATGTAGACTTGTATAGCCTGAATGAAAAGCAAATGGAGGTCTCCAAGAATATTAAAAATACATCCACCAAATAATGCAGCTATTTTTACCCTAAGTAAATATACAAAGACACAAAATCATGTAATTAGAGGAATATATTCATTTTATGCTAATTTCTGCACTATTTTCAATAATCAAATTATGGATACAACCCAAGTGCTGAAAAACAGATGAGTAGATTAATATACACACACATATATACACACACGTGTGTATGTACATAGTATACTATAAATACACACACAAGCTATATAGGTAATATACTATATAGTGTATACTATAGTGTGTTTATAAATACTGTATATAAACCCATATAGCACTATATAGGTATATATATATAATGCATATATATAGTATATATACTATTGTATACCATGTGTGTATATATAATGTATGCATATATAATATGTGTATATATACCATACTATATATACTATAGCATATACTATGTATGATATATATACTATATATGCTATATACTATAGTATATATATGCAACATACTATAGCATATGGTATATACAGTATATATACTACAGTATATATACTACAGTATATAGCATATAGGTAGATTACTATATATACACTATATATACACATATATATGATGTAGAATGAGATTTGGCTATAACATGATGAAATCTTTTCATTTGTAGCAAGGATGTAACTGGAAGGGATCATAAGTGAAGAAAACATAAGGAGAAAGAAAGCACCATATGATTTCACTCATATGCAGAAAAAAGAAACAAGCAGAGTAAGAGAAAATACTACACCAAAGTAAATCCTAGAAACCTAGTAGTCAGATTTCATGCAATCAGATGGGAATGGTGGTTTGGGGAGCAAAAGTGGGATAGCAATGAATTAGGGTGGAGAACAGTCGATGACTCAGTAGTAGGTGTTGTGTCATAATATACACATGAAGATTTGTAAATCTACACCCCTAAGTCATATACAGTGCTATTAAGCAACATTCCCTCAACATAGCACAAAAGAAATAAAGAAAAAAATCATTTAACTAATTTTTTCTTAGGTACCCCCCACTTTTTCTTAAGTATCCCACACTTCTATGTAGACCTGATTCTTATCCAGCAATCCATGTGAAAATAAAAGAATGAGTGATTTATTCATATTCCTCCTCTCACTTTCATCACACTACCCTAGATATTTTGAAAGGGAAGGCGGGAGAGAGAATATCAAAAAATATTCAAAATATCTAGTGTAGTGTGAAGAATGTGAAATACGGTGATATGAACTGATCAAGCATTTTCCTAGCACAGATGAAGCTTAGATAGAGTGTGTAAAATGAAACAACAAACAAGCTTAAATAGCAAATGCAGAAGAAAATAAACAACTGAACAAGTAAACCAAAAGGAAAGCAATAAAATGGTGATAAATATTTTAAGGAAAATATCATGGACAAGAATGGATAATAATGGGTTCAGGTCTTTCAGAGAAAACCTGAGCATGAGGAGCAGCCAGGGGAATACTCAGAAGAGTTCTCTGTAAGGTTTCTATAAGGGAAGGATAGTTGGAGGCTTGAGCAATGTAGAGGAGGATGGTGTAAAGAAGAGATTTGTTGACATTTTAGATAAATTGCTAAATAGTTTTGTGACCCTGGCTGAAATGTTGAAAATCTTAGTAAATTTACATGGGAAAAATATAGTCATAGCAACCCTGATCAGATGAACTTAATAAAATACCAGGAATTTGAAGCAGACATTTTTCTAAGATAAAATTCAATAGATCTATTGGGCACTTCAAAGAAATTCAGAACACATACAAAAGAAGCAGTTTACCTTTATCTCACAGAATAACAACAGAATTGAATGAAATATCCTATTTGCATTTACTCCGGCAAGATTAAGAATATGAAGAACAATTAACAAAGAATGAAATTATTAAATTTTTAATTAAATATTAAATTATTGGGAATATATTCTGTCCTAACCAAAGCAAAAGTAACAATACATGAACATGTAGAATAATAAATGAGAATCTTATTCATGGAATCTTCTCTGCCACAGTTTACCAATCAAGAAAATGGGTATATGTAACTATATATTTGTTTGAGAGAGTCATGTGTAGCTTTTCTTTATCATAATTTACAGAGATTGAAATCTCCACTGGAGTTCAGAATAGAAGGGGTGGGTCATTAGGTTTCTGCCTCAAGAAAATAGGTCTCAGCATGCCACCATCAGAACTGAAATAGTAGTAATAAGGTCATTAATTATCTTGGCCTGGATATCTGGATACAGTTTGAAACCCTGGGAGGTGAAACTTATACCCAGAAAAAGATAAATGACTTTTTTGTTGGATTAGCAACATTAGCATAGCAGACAGGTGACTGGATTATCTGTCCACTACGGCTTTGGAAATCTTTTAAAGAATGAAATAATGAAAACAAACCCCCTTTTCTCTGTGAAATTGGATTATTCAAATGCCCTTAATCAGGACTTACTTCTCTGCTACCCAAATGAGATTTATTCATTCTGATATGTATTACTTTATGTATATATATATATATATATATATATAAAATTTCCTCCCTTAGGTTACATTTATTGATATATAAATAGGTATATTTATATTGTAAATGTACCTGCAAGCACAGTTTAGGATAAGACAAAACAGATGAATAAGAAAAATAGCTTTGAGTTTAAAAAAACAAGAAAAATTAAATTTAGACAAGAAACTAAAATATCTTCAATAGCTCCTGCCTTAAAAAATATCACCTTGGAGTCAAACCAATTTAAATAAATGAGGTGTACATGCTGCCTTTAAACTCTTCCAAAACAGGTTGGTCGTAGTATTCTATAAGCATCATGGCAAAGAAGACCGTTTCCTAGACAATGCACTCTGTCCAAGGGGTCTGTCCACCACTAATTAGTTGAGATTTAGTGAGGGCTATCGGTGATATATCTACACATATTGTCAACACTTAGTATGATGTCACTAACATTCATGCAACTATTTGCACACATAAATGGTTTACTTATCCTTCTCATCAGCACACTCTCCCCTTAGGCTTGCTTGACATTAATTTAATTTCATATAGAAAATTTCATAGGAACACAGACTTGCTGATAAATATGCAGAGCTGTGATAATCTGTTAGTGCTGGTTTGTAAGTATAGAAAGATATATTTTCAAAAGTTTGTAAGTATTATTGACACTATTATTAGTGACTACATTACATGAAAATTTAATGAAATGAATTATAGGAAGAATGAAATAAATGCAACCTGTTACTTTGTAATTATATTATTTAATTGTACTATGTTATATGTTCTTGAAGTTATTTACATCTATTTCATTTGTGTGTGATGGAAATACTGTACAATGATGGACCATTGTGTACCTCTTACAAGATCTGTGTTCAGTGACATCACATAAAGAGCTTGAAGTTGACCATGGTGGGTATATTTACATTTCAAAAATAAGCTAATATTTCAAAACAGAGATCTTCATCCAAGACTGATCCCCACATGCAGTCAAAGCTTTACACTGTGGTAAATCTACTTTGTTCAAAAATTTACCTAGGAATAAAATATTGAAAGATCCTGAATATTTTCTTTGATAATAACAGTGATATCAATACAAGGTCATCTCTACTCTTTAACAAGGAGATAAGGAAAAAGAATCAACGAGAACAGAGAGCTAGCATGTACCAAAAGCTTGCTGAGAGAAAGATGCTTCACTAACATAATCAAATCTCACAAAATAGGAGGAATATTTCCATTTTTGCAAATGTACAAAATGAAGTTTATAAAAGCTAATAATGTTCTGTCATCCAACTGAGAAGTAGAAGACCCTGAAACCTCAATCATGCCAGAGTTCTAGAGCGTACTTTTTCCATATATCCTGCACAGAAGCTAAAAGTACATGGCTCTAATAAAAGTCCCAGGATTTTAAATAATCAGCAAACTCAAATTCTCTTTTTATAGCAGAGAACATGAACACACCATATGAAAAACTGGAAAGAGGAGGGGACAGCTTCTATTTTTCTAAAATCGCATAGTGTATAATGAACAAATACCGAAAAGGTCCTGGATAATGCAAAGATAAATGCCAAAGAATTCACCTTCAAATATTCTATTATTACTCAGAGATTAAAATGACAGCAAAAAGAGTAGAAAATTATTCTCATGTCAAAAAAAGATTTTATATAAACTATGTATGCACTTGCAATTTTTAATTTTTCTCTTATGGTTATATTTTACCTGCTATAAACAAAAGAAGATTGTTCACATTGAAATCATACTGAAAATATTCCCCAGGGAGTTGGTACTAATGCCTATCCTTTACTTTTTACAGAATAAGCATGTCGCAAGCATTCATGTTAAATGCCAATGTACTTGGAAACTGACATGTTGATTATCATGTTTGGGTATTATTCATTTTATTTATCTTTGAAAATACAAACAAGCAGGGCCATTCTATAAATATTATCTCCATTGGAAAGCTACTGCTAATGAAAAATCTACAGTTTTTTGGCTAGAAAATCCACTGAAACTCATTGTAAACATTCAGTACTTATTATAATAACATTTTTTTCAGTACATATAAAAGACTATTGGGAAGTAGGGAGAGGTGGGGAATGGAGGAGGGTGGAAAGGGTAAACCAGTGGAAAGATGCAATTAGAGCTATGTTGACTTGGCAAAGCACCACTGAACAGCAAGCTGGGATTTATTTATTTATTTATTTATTTATTTTTTGCCAAACCACTCCAGGCTCCTTGGGGGTCTCATGTCTGTTAAGAGATCTTCATTCCAATAAATATCTTTCACAATAAGAGAAAAATAAAGATGTAAAAGAAATTTCTAAAGTAAAATCAACAATACAAGTGTACACTGAGACAACACACGCACAAATGCACTCAGTAGGAAATGTCTGCCCATTTAGGAAATAATATTAACTTAATAATGTTAATGTGACCATTTACGGTAGGTGCAAATTAAGAAATTATCAAAAGTCAGTAACATGTGATAACATACACTGTATTGGACAGTTGGGTGCATTCAACTATTATGAGTTAGGATTATGGTTCAAAGCAAAGGTTTATATAACTGACTATATGATGGATTGAGCACACCCATGGGAATTCACTAGGGTTTTGAATAAGACATGTACCCAAAATTAAGCACAAAGGTCAAATCTTGCGATTATAAAGGTCAAATCTTGTGATTAGAATGTCATTATCAGCTTCATTATAAAAGTTATTACCATCATCATCTTCATCATCATCATAATCATCATTACTTACAATTACTGAATGACACTAGGGAAACAAAAATGTTTGGCCCCCAAATCAGCATGCTCTAAATGAGTTCTGCCACCTACAGCATAAAGACAAAACATTTTTAGTGTCTAAGATCTTCAGTAGAAAAAAACTTTAATATAATGAGTGTACAATAGAGAAACAACAAAGAATATGGGTAGTTTCTCCATAAAACAACCATGGCTACACAGGTACCCTTATAAATGCCCAAACAGGATCAGCCCAAAGCTGGGCCACTGAGGGTCAAAAGCTTGTCTTAGGTCTAAGCCACCTTCTGGTGGGTTCCCATAAAAAGGGGCAAAGAGGTCAGGCACTCTAGAAGGAAAGGGGCAGAATCAAAGACAAGGTAAGATAAAGGCTGCCATTGTTAGCCTCCCCAAGCATCTCTCACCAATGTCTAGTTCTTGCTAGTATCTCCTTCTATATAGCCAAAGTCCTGGCAAAAATCCAAAGCTGAGAAACAAGCACAGCTTCTTCTTCACGTATCTCCCAGTTCCAGGTACCTCCTCCAGTCTTCTTCTTCTCTTACTCCCTTTCCTTAGCCATTCTCTAGCTTCTTGCTACTCATCTCTACCCTTTCTTGGGTGGGATATTCTTATTATGAATATCACACTGTTACAGAATTTGAAGTTGTATTCAAGTTTAGAGATGGATCACCTTTGATCAGCAAGAGGGCTCAGTCAGTCTCATTTTTGTCTTCACATTATATTCACTTGGTGTAGGTTTCATAAAATATTTCTTAAATTACAAAGTCTGTTTTTCAGCAGCTACACCTAGCAGAAGAATAGAAAAGAAGGTATAGATTTTGAACTTCTCCAAGTGTACTACTCTAGCTAAACCTACTGAGTAGTTTCCCTCCTTTTCCCTGAATGGGGTCCAGAACTTCTTTGCAGCCGTGGTTCTTCAGATGGATAGAATGCCTGTCCATTTTCACTTTTATTCTGTAACTTGAATCACATAAAGAAAATTGCAAACATTTTGTTATCAACATTAGAGTGTAAAGAGATATATATTACATATGGTGAGTGCAATAATATACATCAATACAGTAAATTTTTATGAATAGTTATTAAGTTCTATGATATTCATGATTTATTAGTCTTAAGAAATAGAGAACATGTGAAAAATTTAATCAATCCTGAAGTGTGAATAGATAGAAACTGGAGTTGGAATTGTTGAATACTTTTGCTTTTTTTATTTTTAACAACAACAAAGAAATACAGTTTTCCATAAGTGTTTCAGTGAATAAAATTTGAGTGTCCTTAACTGATCTTGAATGCTCCAACTGGACATTTTTGACAGCTTGCTAAAGTTTATTATTTATTTTAAAAAATAAATCTGAAGATGCTAATTCACTGCTTAGAATTTTCCTTTTGCAAAATCATTGTAAACCTTAGTTTGCTCATCTTTTGTCAGTGAGATCTTCCCAGCACACATACCTCCACCATACAGGTAAGCACACAAATGATCTTCCTGAGTTAAAATGCTGAGCACTGAACAACTTCACTGACAATGCCATCAAATATTACTTCTTTCAGTCAAGGCAGGTTCTTTTTGTTTTTTGTTTTCATCTATATGGGTAATTCTATGAAAGTATCTTGTCCTCTTGGCATTTATTCCTTCTTCAAAGTTTATTTATTCCTCATTTATTCCTTCTTCAAAGTTTAATAAAATTTATTTATGCCATGTAGTGCTGATATTTGTTTATATTCAGACTTATATATTAGAACGCAAATTTCCTGCTGATGAGGAGTCTGTATTAATCCTGCAGTATTTTCCAATGTTTAGCATTCACAACTTATTAAAAATTCACTGGGAGATTAATAAAATAATGTAAAAGATATATACATATAGCCTATTTAAGAATTAAGGATTCAGGAATTTGGGATTATGTACTCTGGGAGTTATGTTTACCTCATACAATGTTATTCCATTATTAAATTATGCCTTAATAATATCTATGAATGACACAAGGGAGGTAAAAGACAGAAGTCCAAGATATTTTAGGATTACTGGACTCAGAGTCTTCAATTTATATTAAGAAGCCATACTGGATGCTATTTTATTTAAATAAAAATTAGGAACATATACATCTTTTTTTTCCCTATGATCCAGTTTCCTTTACATATATTTGTTCACTTTATTCTTCTCAATTCAGATGCATCAGTGCCAATTCTATAAGCATCAGAATGGTAAGGATACCATGGAATTAGCATTTAATCAGTGTAAAATGCTGTGATTTTTTGATCATATAACAAAAAGATGATGATGGATAACAACTTTCATTTGGGAAATAGCTATCTAACAAGTTATAGGCCAACAACCAAATTATTTGGTTCATTTCATTTGCTCATAAAATTTCCTGAATTAATTATCTCCTTTTGTAGCATGATTTAAATCACAGAATCATACGTACAATATGATCATACAGTCTGTCGTTATATTTTGCATGACAACAAAGTGACAGAACTTGTCCAAGGTCACAAAATGTGTTGGAATAAATTATATAATCTAGAGTTTTCAAATTCCTAGTCAATATTCTTTGAATATGTTTAGAACATTTTTAGAAATGAATACAACATATACATTACTGCAACTAAGATACCTCAGGTTCTTTCATGAGCTAACTCTTCAGATATGTCATTAAAAAACTAATTTGATTATCCTTCCTCCATGTTTTAATATCTTAAATATCTTATTGAATATCTTAATATAAAATATAATCTTATGTGTGTATGTGTAAGTAGATTAGGAAACCAGACAGATGAGACAGAGAATGGTTGAAATGGGGATAAAAACTATTTCTTCCTTATGACCTACTTATTGGAGAATAAATCCAGCACACAGATTCTTCTGCATAGGACCAAGATCAGGAAATTCAGTTATTTGATCTCAACAGATTTGACAACAAGGGGATTCTTAAGGAAAAAATAAAAACAAATTCCATTGTCTGGGAAGGGCAAAATTATAGATTTTTGTTTTCAGATGAAAATTTAAAGTGAGATGACAGTGGAATACTGGATTTTGAATTTGAACCTATGTAGAAATGATATAATTTAATCATTAATTCAACAAATATTTATTGAGAGTCTGCTATGTGGTAAGTACTCTTCTAAGCAATGGAGATATATCCATATATAAAAGAGGTAAAGATCCACATCCCAGTGGAAGATAATAAACCACACTCTATACATTAAATAAATGAGTGGTGATTATATATGTACACATATGAAAGTGACAAATAATGTGTACAAAAAATGAAACTATATTAAGGGTAAACATGAAACTATATTAAGGGTGGTCTTAATTGCTGGGGTAGAAAAGAGGCAAATCACTGATTGATTTAGAATGAAAATATTTCAGAAAAGGTTTTGAAGACCATAAGGCAGATTTATCCAAGCCAATATATACTGGAAAGAACTTCTAGCAGTGGGAAGTTCCATTGACAGTAATCCTGGAATTCTGTAGGAATATTAGAAGAGGTAAGAGTAACTGGAGGGAGGAGGCAAGCACGGACTCACAATGATGAGATGGGGAGAAAATGGAGGACCAGAGTATGGAAGATATTATGTATAAAATCATGACAGCATATTAAAAAAATCAACTGAGTTCATGTTTACCTGCTTGTAAATTAAGGAATTGGAACCAGATGATCCTTAAGGTCCTATCCAGTGCAGATATATAAGTGACATTCAAGCACTGTTACTAATGGACTCACTAAAACCTTTTGTGAGGACTTCTCTAGCACAACCGCAGAGAACCAAATTCGTAAAGCCCCAAAGAACAGAAAATGGATAGAATCCAGGGGTTAGGAGGTGATGTTTGGATGCAAGATCATTTGAAATGCTTGAAGAGCCTAAGTACCTTGCAGGGTCAGGACCTCAGCCACTTAGAAGATATCTTCATGTGCCTCTAAGGAATCTAAGTCCTCACTGCCCAAAGAAAAATGATCAGAAAACATAACCTTTATTTTTAAGGTTCATAGAATTTTTTAAACTGTCAGGGAACAGCAAGGTAATATAAAGCAAAACTAGACAAGCACAAAACTTCTATTACTGTAAGACAACTGTAACTCAGAGAGATTAGATCTTCTTATCTGAGGTCGTAGAACTAGTGGTAGGGTTGGGATATGAACTCTGGTCTCTTAACACTCAATACAGTGTTATTTTTCAGAAACTCATACAGAAATTCCTTAGAGAACTTAAAATCACACACTTTACAGAAATCCCATTCACCAAGTACAACTGCCCCTTAGCTATGTTCCTGTTATCTATGGTTCGTACTAAAGGGTTTTCAATCTAAAGGATGGTGAAAATTACACATCCTAATATTGGCATGAACAGATTAATATTCTGAAATGTGAAAATGCCAAAATCATAGAAGTAGCCGAAGATAAACACTAGTTTGCACTCCATCCTGAGTGTTGGCTTCAAATAAAGGGAATTCCCAGAGAAATGTTAAGATACTACTCTCAGATTGAGTTTTGAAACCTCCCATCCTTTTTGGACTGGGAGATTTGCATGTGCAATTGCTACATTTGCATGCCTAATTACCCTACAGGAAGACACAGATGCCAGTTGGCATTTGAAAATGTGTTAACTGCATGTACAGGGGGGTGGCCCTTTAAAATGTTGGCCCTAGGAATCTAATTATTAAGAGTGGTTCTTTTCAGTCAGAGTAGGGAAAGATGGTCTTGTTTTTTTTTTTTTTGTTGTTGTTTGTTTTGTTTTGTTTTAGACCAGTTCTTGCTATTTTTGCCCATAGAACCGCAGGCTCACGTTGCCCCGGGTACCACGGACTCAAGTAATCGCCAGCTTCAGCTTCCCAGATAGCTGAGATTACAGGCACCGCCAACACACCCACCTAATTTTTGGAACTAGGTCGCACTACGTTGCCCTGAGTGGGACGCGAACCACGATCCCTGGTCCCTGCCACGGCTTCCTAGGCTGCTTACAGATATGTGCCACCATGCCCGGCTCAGATAGACCATTTTGAAGGGAGCTGAGCACATCCAACTTGGATGAAAACAAGAATTGATTGATGCACAAGTAGATCAAACACTGAATTTTGAGGAAGTACTTTGGAAACCAGTAAAATCCACAGGGAAAGCATTTCAGCATTAGCTAATTGGATTAGCTATGGTGTTTTCTATGGATCTTAAGGAACTCATGAGGTATAGATTAAAATCATCAAACAACTCAGGTCACAGAGGTGAACAGTCTCTTTTTTTGTGTGCTAGTAAACATTTAGTCATGCGGACTCTAAGTGTATTCAGCTCTCTTCCTCTAAAGCAAATGGACTGAATTTCATGAAGTTTGGAGCATATTTTTTTCTTTTGTGTTTTATAAACAAAAATATTGAGAGAAAATAAATCATAACTTTGAGTTCTTCATTGTGTTAAAATAAAGATTGCTTGTTCACCTAGAATTGTGTGGTTTTCTCAGTAGGAGACAATGGTGCTTAATCAGTTTACTTGCTTCTTAAAACATTTGCTCAGCTGAGAATAACCTTATTTTGTAGTCCTCTCTTTTATACCATGAAAAAATAAGATTTAGAGGTTCCTGCAAGGATAGATTCAAGCCTTGCAAATACATAAATGATTATGCATGACTAGACTTTCATAGGATATAGCAATAACACAGGTTGAGTGCACGAACCCCAAAATGTGGTGAGTTGGTGTCCATGAATACCTGATTCTAAATATGCTGAAAGACCACACTGAGGAGTTTATTGGACTCTCTGGATATCACCTTGGGATCTAGTTAGATGTTTTTTAGGTTTCCTTAAAAAGCCATGGAATCTCTTCAGCAGGTAAATGACTGAAAATAGAAAACAAGAAACTGAGAAATTGCGCAATTTTAATACCCCTTGACTATGAAATACTCTCTATACATTACGTAAACAAATCTTCAGTAGCAAATTTATATAAATGTCCTTTGTAACCTGTCTTCCGAAGTCCAAAGTCATGTCTATTCAGATGAGGACTCACTGTCTGCAACATCAAATCTTTCACCCCATTATTACCACACATAATGAACTTAAAGACCGTGAAATATATTTTTCTAATTTCAAACAGAGTGTGATTATCCAAAAAAAAAAAAATGAAAATATCCTAAGTGCTGAAAATAATAAACACTTTCTTTAGCCATCTTTTAAGATATTATGGGAAGGTAGACGATTATTCTGGGAACTATACATCTAAAATTTATAAAAACACTAATGACTACCAAAACTCCTTCCAATTGATGCTCAACTCCAGTGCAATCAATACAGTTTACAATTTATGTGTTACATATGAATTTCCTCCTGAGAAACATTTCCTTGAACATTACATAGAATGTCCCTATATTGTAACTATCCTTATATCTAATTCCATGGTCTCTCTTGTGCTTCCCTGGCTGCAATATTAAAATATTTTTACCATTTAGACTCATTCAGTCAAACCACCAGATGATAAATTCCATAAGCAAAACTGATATTTTATTCTCTATGAGAATACATTTTATTTATTCTATTTTATTCTCTATGAGAATAAAATCAACGAGAACAAAGCCTGGCATATTATCTTTATTCCAGGAGTATTTGTTCATTGACTCCATTGAATATCTATTAGATGTCAGATAGTCTTTTAAACATTATCCCCTTGAATCCTCAAAACAAAACATGATAGGGAAAAAAATACTAAAATGGAGGCTGCGATTTCCAAGGAGCTGATAACCATGTCCAAGCTGGTATAGCTACTAAACAGGGAAGTCGGGTTTTGTTCCCAGACCCATCTACTACAAAAGATTTTCTTTCCACTCTGCTCTTGACTATATTCTGTGTCCTAATTATGAAGGTGATCCAAGACAAGCACATTCTTGGGTTCAAGTGTTATTCATGTACCAAAAAGGTAAGGCTTTGGGCTAGTTAATATGACAGCTACTAACTATAATCTGTGATATAAGTGTTTCTCCATTACAGTTATCATAACAATTTTAATGTTTTAAGGAGCAAACATACCCTTTTCAAGGTACAAATGTGCATACTGATTTTTTAAGTAAACTGAGTGCAAAAAAAGCTCATATAATAATTGAATGGTATTTTTATCAATTCAGAAATTTTCTCCTAACATGATTAATATAAAAATAAATTTTGCCAAAATTATTAAAATAAAAATATTTTTTTGTCAAAACAAGTAGACTAAAAGAAAGTTGGTAATTTTGGGAGGTTTATTACCCAATTTTAAAGAAAGATTCATAGTTAAGTGATATGAATATCAGAGGCTCCTTTTCTCCCTCTCAGATGACTTTTAGTTACAGAAAATGTAATACTATCGGAGTTGTACTATTTTCTTCACTTTTCAAGTATATGTTCCAGTTTTTTTTTTTTTTTGACATTTAAATGACTTTAGGTATTAAAGAATAGTTAGACTATAAAGATATCCAAGACTTGGTTGTTTTACGAACTCTGTTTTTTAAAAAGAACTACCAAGATGAAAATCAGTTTGCCCTTTTGACTTTAGTTAAACTCCTGTGTAAAGGAAATATACAAATTTCGGAATACAATATGAAGTCTGAAACTAAGTTTTAAAAAGTAAATTAGAAGCAATTATTGATTTTTAAAAAGCTCACTTTATCTAACAGTTTTAGTTCTCCTGCTCATTTCCTTATGTAAAAGAATTTAACCAAAGAAAGCCAGCATTCTAATTCAATTTCTCCTCCAAAGTATATAATTTTATTTCGTCATAATGGCTGCTTTTATTTCCAGGGTCAGATTTTATTTAAATTTCAGTCCATTAGGAACAAAAACTTGCCATTTTCTGATAAACAAAATCAGCAGGGGAGCCTCTTCAAAAGAGAAATGTATTTCCATCGACCTTTGTTTTATTTGATCTAAATGACAGGTATACACCACTTTTCCTGTGTTTACTTTTAAAGATTCTGAAAAAATGGGGGTGACATTTTTAACAACAAAACTAGCAATCACCCTAGTAGTCTTGTGACAGGCAGATGGAAGAAATGATAAAAAGATGTAATCCATTGCTTTAGACCACCAAAGAGGCCTAATATGAGTCATTAGCAGAAAACCGTTAATTTTCTTTTTTCCCTATTCTGACTGTTGTTTGTAGAAGTACTCAGTCTCTTAGGAATTGGAACATTTAACTGTTTCTTGCTATTTTGCAAGAGGGAGGTCAGAGCATTAACAGAAGAAATTAAATAATATGTCATTATATAGTTTACGATATCTGAATGATATAGGTAACATTTTAGAAGCTCTTAAGTTGAGCTTGATAACAGCTAATAAGAAATAACAATAGTAAAGCACTATAAACATTATAAAAATCTTTCACAAAGAGTAGCTCATTTCCTGAACTTCTTCACAAAATATAGGAGTTTCTGAAATATAATCATGTTGATAACACAGCACAAAATACCAGGTATTTTTTTATGCCAAATTCAAGACTGTTTTAATCCTTAAGACTAATAGAAAATAAGGTGATATTCCATTTAAATAGGAAAGAATCACTTTCCACAAGTTGTGAAAGTTTCCCAGTTCTTCAGTATACTAAAATTTGTCATTTAAGGGGGGAATGACTCAAGAGTCTGTCTGTCTGTCTCTCTCACTACTTATTTATATCTATCAATATATCTATGTATATATATATATATATATATATCATGCATAATATGCATCTTCAAGATATACTGCTAAAGGGAACTCTTGTTCTGAGCATCTGTAAGGACTTTTGCATTAAAGTTAAAGAAAACTCTTAGTGAAGGAATGCTAAACCATAATTGATGTCTCCTCTCAATATAGATGCTATATTGATATATATCACAAAATACATACTTAACAACAATTGATAGACATATATGTGTTATATAAGTTATATGTGAAACTATATTCTTATATGCATGTACAGATTACATACATTTATATATATTTGTACAGATATGTATATATTTATGTGTGGGTAATTTTTTTTTCATTGAAAAAATTCATACATTCAGGATTAACTTTTTGTAACTAATCTTTGATATGTAAATATTTCCAAGTCACTCTGGTATGACAGGTAATTAGCAATATACTTCTAAACACTACAAATCTTAATGCCTTTTCAGTCAATGAAATTGTGTTGATTAGAGTCAATGTTTTATTTGGGTAAGTTCATTTTAACCCCCCAAGGGGTATTTAACCATTTTCCCCGTAATTATGTAAATCTGATTTAAAACTATGGTTTTTAATATGAATACCTGAAGGTAACTTCTGTAGGTAGTATGCTTTTTGTTTACTATGTGAGTCAAGATCCTGAATATAGTGGAGATTTCATAAATCTCACTTTAGATGCTGCATTACAGCCTCACTTTGTCTTGAAAATAAAACAGATCAAACAAATCATTCCCATATTGCAACCCTTTCATTTATATAGAAATTTTTCCAGTTTTATTTATATCCATAGAAGATGCAAAATTTACAGATGGCTTATTTCTTGAGAACAAACCAGAGACAAGATAAAATCACTGTAATAGATTTAATTTATATGAAAGTTGAAACTCTTCCTTTTAAAATTATCTTGGCCAAGGGATTATGAAGAAATGAACAAACTGTGTTAAATAAAATCAGTCATAAGGAGAAAGACAAATATAATGACCTCACTCATCAGGGGATCCTAAACAAATAAAGCAAAATAGTATGAGAATAAACTAAAAATATGCTCTTAGACTCTGCCAACAGAATGGTAATGATGGGAACAGGACTGGGGTGAAACAGGTGAGGGGTAGATTGATGCTGGCTATGAATGAATATTTGGTGGTATTTATACAGTTGTCCAAGTTAGAACTGATATACCTGAAACCTATACAGTGTTATAAACCAATATTCCTCAGTAAAGAAAAAAATTACTAAATATTTATGATTGATTTCAATTACCTTTTCTACCATTCATATAGGTAAACAACTCTAAAAATAATATCACATTATAAAACTATGTTAGTGTTTAATGAAAGGTCTGGCTAAAAACTATAGTCTTTCCCTTCAGTTCCAGAATGTTCATACCAGTTTTAACAATCAGTTTTATATTTGCTAGTGATCCTAGTCATTCAAAATTTTGAATGGTAAAATTAGTGATTTTGAAATAGTAAAAAGCTACTGGCTGGGGAAGAAGAAAACAAAACAACTTTCTCATAAAGTCTTATTATACGTTACAAGGAGAAAAAATGAAATCATTAAAATATAAACTAAAAATAATGTATGTGGACAACCAAGTATTGATTCACAAGAGAGGCTAATGTAATCAAAAGATTTTAGAGGAATCTTCATAGGTTTGCTTTAATGACATGGAATAACTCCCTGGCACTCCATTCTATTTGAATATTTCACTGGCTGGATTATAAAAACAACTAGACACTAGATCAATAATCAAGATTGTATGAAGACCATTTCTAGTATTTCCAAATAATTTAGAAAAAAGGGTATGGTTGTATTATGAACTTTATTAAACTGTTCCACAGTAATACTGTTTTAATTTTTAAATATAGAGAAAAAAATCAAATCAATTCTCTCATTTATTTTCAATAGTGTAACATGCTAAGTAATCTAATCCAATGACCTGAACTAGACAAGGTTTTACTTCTTCCTCTTAACTCATGGATTTATCATAATGTCTGGAGACATTTTTGGTCTTCCCAATTGTTGAATGCTACTAAGATCAAGTGGGAGAATAGGAGTGTTCCTGAACACTGTATACTACACAAGACAGCCCTCCACCATCAAAATGTAAGTAATTGCAGAGTCTGGAAAATTCTGCCCTAAACAAAGACTATTTGTAGTTAATTTTTACATAGTTTTTTTCCACATATGCAAAATTAAAATGCCTTAAGGAAAAGCAAATCAGTAGACTAGAGATAATACATAATGTATGTATCACCACCCAAACAAAATATCAGAGAGCTACCTATCAAATCTAAGGAGAAACTGAGAATGAATTTGGATGGAAATGGTCTAAAGTTGGGAAACAAGAGTAAGCCCTCACCTACTCTTAGCACCTATGAAAGTGTCTAGTTTTCTAAAGTCAAAGTGAAGACTCAAACTTTAACCAGCAACAAAAGTTTCCTTGTTCAAATTTAGATAGTCCCTAGACTTACAGTTATCTTTCATTTCTAAAATAAAAAAAATATTCCATTCTTGATATACATAGTTTACTGCCATTCACACTTTAGGATTTTTAATACAATATGATAGATTTATTTTTAAATACTTTAAATGTACTTTTCAATTTAATGATTTGTTACATTATTTACAGGCTAATTTAGTGAACCTACATAAGATTAATTGCATGGTCTTTTAGGACACGTGACAAATCATTAAAAAGTGATAAAACCAAGCAAGTGAAAAACAAATGGCTTGTGACATATGAATGGAATCCCCAGGACCATTTATTAATGCATGTTTTGGTGAGATTTGTTGTAAGGTCTAAAGCAATACTAGCTCAAAATTGAACATGGGATTGTATAGTACATGAAAGCAAGATATCTGGATAATTCACTAGACCAGAACAGAATAATGAGTTTATTTTCGTAAATGGATAAAGCTTTGACACACAAATTTAAAAAATACATGTACGGAGCCTTTAGTGTCATATTTCTTACAAGAAATAATCGACATAATTGTCTTAAGGGAGCTTATTTATTTTTAATTTGAAAAGAACAAATTTCTAAGTGTACTTTTTATCTAGTTTGTGTTTCAACATCTAGATAAGTTACATATTAATAAAATTAAAGAATGTTTGCAATAAAGTTAGATTCTACAAGAAATGTTTTTAGGGAAAAGAGCAAAATTTGTTGCATATGGTTGAAAGATATTTTATTTAAATATTAGTAATTCTTAGTGGATAGACATCCAGAATATTTCAAGTAATTTTATGTATTTCTATGCTAGGGTAGGGAAAAGAATAGAATGAATAAATATGTATGTTTGGAAACTGCTGCAACAACACCAATATTAATTTAAACATGTTTGAAGCAATATATTTAACATACGACTTCCAAACTTTGCCTAAGTCTAACGGTTGTAAGGTAGGGTGATCAAGTATATCCCAATATACCCAATAATGAGGAATTTCTCAGGAAGCTTGACTTTTGTTTATTACAGTCAGGAAACTTCTGGGCAGCAGAAAAAAATTTGTTACTCCTACTTGAGATTTTTTTTTTTTTTTAATTTTTAACTAGTATGGAAGACTTCTGCCATTGTTGTCCTGGGAACTTATATGGGTGTAAGACACAAAAGCAAATAAATATAACATTTATGGTGAAATTGTATTAAAGCTTTAGGAGAATGTACTAGTCATCATTCTCCCAAGAAACAGAAGGAGCAAGAGATAGGTTTATAATATACAGATTGATACAGATACATAGACTATAAATATAGACAGAAATAAGTGGCTATTTCTTATCCACTTAGAATTCAAGACCAATTGGTTCATGTCATTATTGAAATGTGACAAGTTGCTGTCAGATAACTGGAGAACCAGGAAAATCAATGGTACGATGATTCAATTTAATTCTAAAGAACTGGAACTGAGAATCAAGGTGCAGAAGATGTAAATCCTAGACTGAATTTAAAGATCAAAGAACCAGAAACTCTGATGCTCTGATGTATGAGAATAGAAGATGGATGTCTCAAGTTCAAGTAGAGAGAGCTATCCTATTCTACCTCATCCATTTCACTTTATGCAGACCCCCAATTGATTGAATAATGTCTACCAGCACTGGTGAGAGTGGTCTCCTTTCTCAAGTCTATTGCTGCAAATTATAATCTATTTTGGAAACACCTTACATACACACCCAGAAATAATGTTCTATCAACTATTGAGACATCTCTTTAGCCAATTATGTCAATGCATAAACTTAATGATTACAGAGAAAGAAAAACAAGATACCATGCAAATAAGAGACAATTGACCCCTTGAAAAAGGGCAAGTCACCTGTTAACTGTACTAAAACTTGAAAGACTGGTAGTAATCTGACCACTGCAAAATGAAAACTGATTAGTACAAAGAACAAAAAATCATTTATTTTTAATTTGAAATCCATATTCGATTATAGTGTATTTTATTTGATAATACTAGAATATAATGGGTGAATGAAGTGAAAGTACATCAATGTTTCTGTTCTGGAGAAAGTAACTCACTTTGATTGAGGTAATATTTCTTAAATATGTCCACATGTTAGAATCACATGAAGATTTTTAGAAAATATACAGACTGTATTCATAGAGTTTGAATGAAATTTTATCTAGGAGGAGGTTCAAACTGTTGGTGGACACTTGAATCAACATGAAACAAAATTATATATAACTAAATACAAATATATACACACAAGCATGCACACATACTTGTAAAACTAGAGAAATCTAAACAAAATAGCTTGATTATAATAATGCCAATTTCTTGTAATTTAGTGAGGTTTTACCATGGGAAAGTAGTTAAAGTGTAGATGATAATCTCTTACAACTATTTTGCAACTGCATATAAAATTATATTGAAATAAAATACTTAATTTATAAAATACTTAAATTTATACAATTAAAGAAAGTTTCACAGGCAATAACGATGCATTGTATCAAACACCACCAAATTGATACATACAAGACTGAAAAAGGAACCAAACTTAATACTAGAAAGGTAGTATTGGAAGTAGAGCTTTAACACATCAAGTTTAGATTTCTTTCATTCCTCAAGACACAGTGAAAGAGAAATAAACTTGTGAGAAGGAATTACACCAAAGACCTATTTGAGTTTCAACTGAAACTTAACTTTCTCAGATATTTCATGACCAATCAACCATTTTATCCATTTTAAGTTTTGGATATCCTTTAGTGTTGCCTAAAATTACATTTCCACATATTTATTTGCATATTTAATGTGTCTCTCCACACTACCAATTATATCCTGCTGGTTAATAGTTGGGATATTTTCCTTCTATGCAGAGTAACTATCTTGTCTTTCCTAACAGTGAGAAAGAAAAATCCTGGGAATAGAAGTCTTTCAATTAATATGTGTTGAATAAATAAATAAATAATAAGTGAGGAAGTAAATATAGAATATAAAGGAGATAGATGCTATAGAAACAATTTCCTTCACCCATTTATTCATAAAATATTTATTGAGTACTTACTACTACCTGGCATAGTAAAAGGTGCAGTAGTTCAATTAAGAGCGAGAGACCTGGATCACTTTATCTGTTTAAAAAATAATTTTAGCCTTGTGAATCTATACAATAAATATTGGATGTCTGTTTGTGCCAGTACTACAATAGAGTCTGAAAATACGACTTTGGAGAAGGACAATCTTCTTCCTTTTCAGATTTTATATTTCAATAAATCTAGTATTAGAGCTACTGCTTAAATGGATCTCAATATATTAATATATTCACACAGAGATTAATGTTGGTGTTGATAGAATGTGAAGAGCTGAAGATAAGCTTAAGATGAGAGGATTTTAAGAATAGAGTTTTGTTTTGTTTTTGTTTTTGTTTTGTTTTGTTGTTGTTTGTATTCATGAAAACCAGTGCTTTGGGAATGCTTTTCTCTTTAGATTATTGAATTAAGCTGATAATTGATAATGTTGGTCTAACTCATTAGACTTTCTATTATCATAGTCTGGTTCAATGGGATTTTGTCAATTAATCTTAATTTCATTTCACACTTTACTACAAGTATAACACAGGTCAGTTCATCATATTTACTCAGTGATTTAGACTGAAACAACTAATATTTCATTCAATACATACCTACCCATCACTATAATGGGAAGGAAAGCTTATGGTTAGGTACAAACCCTTCCGCTCAGGGATAGTGGTATGTATCACTGCTACCAAAGATTTATGACTTTCAGGAAATTATGGAAGGATAACACTTTAAAGTACCTGAGAATTATCAGGAAATTTGTAAATAACTTTGAACATGATTATACTCATATTCAATTACTTTACAATGCTGAGGGCCCATTTCCTCTCTCTCTCCCCCTCCCTCCCTCCCTCCTTCCCTCTCTCTCATGCTCTTTCTCTCATAAATTGCATACATATACGTAGTCACCATACTAGTGTTAGATCCAGATATCTCCTTAGATATGCAGTGTATCTCTTTACCTATATGCACAGTTAAGAATACTGCATATTAGATGACTTAGATTTTAAAAAATGGTTGACATCTTTGATTGGGATAATTTACTTTATGACAAACCTCTTGTGTAATTTAGATAAATCAGCTAACTAAGTAGACTGAGAGAGTGAGAAAAGAGAGAAATATGTAGAATAAAATATAACAACACTTTAATCCATTACCACCATCCTTTTCACCCTATTTCATTTTCAAATACTTTAACAATTCCAGGGTGACCCCAAGCTAAATCCTAGTTATATTCTAATTATTGGTGGAAGTAGTATATAATTAATAATTAGGTTTAAGTTCTTGGTGAGTTGACAGAAAAAAGTACACAAAAGGTGATTAGAAAGTTGGACAAAGAATACAAGAAATGGATTTAGAAAAATACAAATATAGGACAGCAAACATTTTATTTTATTTTAAAAAATAATTTATTTATATATAATTCCACATCTCTGTGATCTATGGATGAGTATGTAAACTGGTCCAACCTCTATGGAACGCTGTATGGAGGGCCCTCAAATTAATGAAAATGGAACTACCATATGATCCAGCAATTGTTCTCTTTGGAATTTACCCAACGGAGACTTCAATGTGGGTAGAAAGGGACACCTGTACTCAGATGTTTATTGCAGCACTATTTATAGTTGCTGCATAGTTGCTGCTGCAAGGACATGGAAGCAACCAAAAGACCCAAAAGCAAACATATTTTAGAGGTTAAGGTGTATTTTAAAAAATTACCTCCCTTGTTTTAACATATTATTCACCTCCGTCCTATGAAAGTTTTAATAATTCTTTAAACAATTGCACTGAATTTTACAAAAATATCAACAGCTCATTTGATCACCCTTACTTTCAGTACTATTTTAATTTTAAGAACTTTAAAAGGATTATTTAATATTGCAATACTTTCAATTCATTATCTTGCCTGAAAGAGTTGGCTAGATTTCCTTATTCAGAATTTAATTTAGCTTAAAAACGCATCATTAGAATTTCTTTTGTCAGTCTAAACTCAAATCTTTTATTATAAATAAAAGAAAGTAAGGTAATACTTTAGAGATAAGTCTAAGATAAAGAAAATAATTTGTATCTAAAATTCTAATAGGACCTATGGAAGAATAACATTATTTATGTTAAGGCAAAAATTGGAAAAGTTAAAATCTTGGAGACTTCACTAACTATATACTCCCAAAAGAAAAAAAAAAAGCAAATGAAATACAAAACTACCAGAATTTAACAAAGATTTTTCTTCATTCATTGCATTTAAGTCAGCATCTACTTTATTTTTGAAAAACAACCATTAAGATAAAATTTTAAGCATTCTCTAAATAGCTTTTCTTCTCTTTTTGAAATTAAAAAAAATACACACAAGAATTTTAAAAATCATTTTATTTACTTAGTTAAGGGTTTGAGATTGACTTTTGTTGGACTTATTTGTATATGTGGAGATCAAGGCATGCTTTGAAAATTTCCAAAAAAGGAAAAATCTATAAGAAAAGTTGTCTTATTCTCTCTGTCTGTCTCTACCCTTCCCTTTCCTCCTCCCATTCCCCATTTTTTTCATCAATTCTTTTTATCTAAAAGGTCAGAGGGAATAATTAAAGTATTCCTTTCATTCTACAAATTTTCTTGTAACTCCATGCTGCCTTTTCTAAGAACAAAACAAAATATTTTTACTTTAAAAGAATTTCTGTTACTTTCTTAATCTTAGATCAATTATTTAAGATCCAATTACTCAATTATATGAAAACTATATCCATAAGGAAATACAGCTCTGAGAGACATCTAATTTAAAAATTATGTAATATCAGCATAACCTTAGGGATTTCTGGGCTCAAAATTGAGAAAAATTACATGACAGAAACTAATCAGAAAAACATATACATGAAATTATGTGGTACACATATGTATGTTTTTAATATGACAGAGTAAAGAATAAATGTTTATCAAAATTCCATCAGCAGATACACTAAAAGGAGATGAAAGTTATGCTGAGGAAATAACTAAGCTATATTGCTCAATAAGATACCGGCACAAAATTATAAAATGACTTTACTTTTATATCTGAGAGGTAAAAACAAGTATAGGAAGGAAAACAGCCTGGGAGAAATGTCACAATCAAAAAGTAAATTAAAAAACAACCTATACCTGTTAGAGTCAATGGCAAATACAATTGAAAAACTGTACACTGATCTACTGACTTGAAAAAGACAAAGGGAATTTGGGAGGTCAGTGGAGCCCTCATATGAAAACTGTTGTATGTGGTTTCATTTTGAAGCATAAAAGAAAAAGTTCTACATAAAACTGAGGTTGGCTTAGCCCACATCAATTTACAACTGGTAACATGACTGTGTAGTCTGGCTGAAGCAAAAGATATTTCAGTTTGTGAAAATTCTGCTGCTTGGTGGATTATTTTCACATCCTAATTTCTCTGCTTTTCAGC
Organism: Uropsilus gracilis; assembly: GCA_004024945.1. NCBI lineage: Eukaryota > Metazoa > Chordata > Mammalia > Eulipotyphla > Talpidae > Uropsilus > Uropsilus gracilis. Next base: position 158,047 of record PVHY01000096.1, on the reverse strand, counting down.
CTTTCACACTCAAGTTTAATGGACTATATACCATTTTGTCATCAACCATCTTATTCTTTGGTGGCCAATGCCCCAGTACCTCTGGAACTAGACTTTCTTTTAGTTGGTATAACAGGGAACTAACAGGGAACAGATATTCAAATAGGGTCATTTTAAGTGTGTTTATAAATAGCATTGACAAATGCATGTTCAGAGTTTAAGAGAAACAGTACAATGATTCAGGGATAATGCCAAGGTCAGCCTCCCCACCTTTAACTCAGAAAGGTCAAGAAGAGGAAACTGTTACTAGAAAACTGAAGGAAGAAGTAGCCCACCTGATGGTCACCTGCAAAATGGGAGCCAGAAATACCCTTGATCTTGCTCTTTCTCCTGCTCCTTCATATTTTCTGTTTGTTCTGCCCCACTGGCTGAATATAAGCCAAAGGCACAAAACAGGGAAGCTATTGATGAAGTTCATGCAGAATAGCCTCCAGTGACTAAGAAAGAAATGGAAGCAAGAATGGCTCAGTCATTGTTATACCTTACTTCTTTGTGTTTTCCAAAACCACAACACTGAATGCTGTTGGTTTTGATTTAGTAAATAAGAGAAAAAATGTTTCATTTGGTCTGAGTTATTACTATGATTTATCTATTACATTTGTCAAGATCGTGCATTACCTGTAAAACAATTTTTACTTTTCCCCAACAATAGATCCTATAAACACAGCATTGTAGAAAAAATTTTCATTTTCAGTAAAGAAGTGCAGACTATAACCTGAGAGCTAGTATGTCCATCATAATAAAGAAGCTGAAGGATCAAATATTTTCAGTTTTACAGTTGGTTTTTGGAATACAAGGACTAATGTGTGACCAGCTTATCAGCATAAAGTTGCCTGTTACATTGTTGGTTCTAGAGTCACATTCTACAAGTTGAACAAATGGTTATTTTCACTTTACTTGGTTACAAATAAAATCTCCCAGGAGCACATTGATGGGAAGGATCTAATCATATTCATACTGGTGCTGAGAGACCAACAGATGTAAATTTTACCTTTCAAAATCTATAGTAAAGACAGCAAACCAGAAAGAAAAAGGAAAGTGGTTTAAAATTACACTACTGTATGCAATATAATGGTACATCATACATTTGGAGCTCAAGCAATAAGCACAGTAACATTTTTCATATATATATGTAGTATGTGTATAATTCTATTTTATCTTAAGGAACACTTACCATCCTTTAAATTGTAAGCTCTATGTTGAAATTATTCTTATAATAGATCAATGTGTTTTCTCAGAGCTTTATCAGAATATAAAGTAATCATTGGTCTAGACAAATTATGGAAAATTTGGAAGAAAATGTGATGAATCTGAGTATAAACAGTGGCTATACAGTATATATTAATTATACAGTAAGTTTTAAAAAGCTAAAGCCAATATTTTGCTAAACAGCAAGAAAATTACATGAATCTAGAAATATTTGACAGAAATCCTGCTTCTGATTTTTTTTTTGGAAAACCTGTCATAACTAACAAATAAAGATAATGACGTTTTCTTAAATTTTTAATGGAACAATTTAGAATATTGAGCTTCATGAACTGTGCAGTGGGACAGGTGAATACAGGTTATCTTGACTCAGACCCTACCTACATTTCAACTATGTTAATGCTTTTGCACAGCTATTATCTTATTAAGAATTATGGAACAGATAATAGTTATAAGAAATTTGTAAGTATTTAAGATATTTTTGGCGATATGCCTTAAATCACCTTTATCACTTAAATTTCTATCTCTTATTTTGCATCTCTACCTTCTTCCCATTATTGCACAAATTATAAAAATTATCTTCATTCTCCTGCTTAAAACATTTCAGCTAGTTAATTTTAGCATCGAAATAAAATTCAAACACTGTGCTTTATAAGGCCCTGTGTCAGAATTCATCAAGCAACAGTCCTCTGGGTAAATCATACTTACTATCCCATTTTGCAGTTGAAGTTGTATTGGAACATACATATATTCATTTATTAATGTGTTGTCTTGACTGATATGCTAGAGAGGCAGAGTTTTGTACTTGCAACTGAGATACTTTGTTTATACTAGCCTAAAATAGTTAAGACATACCTTTAAAGAGAGAGTTTATTGAAATTTGATGTAATCTACCAAGTACCTGCTCATCTTTGCATTCTGCCCCTCATTCACAAAGCTCTACACATGTCAATATTCCTACTTAAAATTCCTACTACAATATTCCTACTACAATATTCCTAGTACAATATTCCTACAATATTGCTGTAAACCATTATTTCTTTATTTCTTTGAATGTTTGTGCCTCAAGATAGAGAATGGGCTAGACTCTTAAATGAATAGTTCCATATTATGTCACATTCTTTAAAGGAATTGTTCCAGAAATCCCTATCTTAACAAAACTGATATGCTCTTAGATTTTGATTTGCTTTACATTATCTATTATAACATGTAGCCAACTTGTGAACATTTTGATATATATGCATTCAAAACATTGTCATAACAATTTTTACAAAATAAATACATTAGTACCTATTTGCATTAATTGAAGAAAATATGAAAATGATTTTCACTTTTAGAACCAAAAGACAAAAAGTAAAAATAGGGTTCAGTGCTTATTTTGCAGCGGCCTTAAGAAGGCGACACACCCCTGAACAGCAAGAATGGGACCTCCATGTTCTGTCCCCAGGAACTAATTAACAGTCTCTGTAAATCTCCCATATTTGTGCCTTTAGTAAATTCTAGGTGTTTTTTTTGTTTTGTTTTTGTTTTTTTTTGGTCATTGTGTTTCATTTGGTAAGATCTCGTAAGTTATTTTTTAGATCTCAGAAAAATGGAAGTGTTTTACATATAAATTTATGGTAACCAATTCTTTATGCCAAATCCTATGAAAGTTTTGAAAGTTTTCATAGGAATGCTTTACATTTACATATAGAGGGATACCTATAATTTTCTTTATTAAATACCCATTAATCAGTCAGGCATTTATTATTAAATAAATGCACAAGAAGTTGTAAAAATAGTGGAGAGAATCCCATGTATCCTTTACTTACTTTTTTCCAGTGGCTATATTTAATGTAATTATAGTAGGAAAACTATGGCATTAGTATAGTATGTGTATAGTTCTATACTGTTTATAGTATGTGTAGATTATATAGCCACAACCACTAACAAGATATAGACTATTCCATCATGACAAAGATCTCACTTAGATTCTTTCACAACCACAATATCTATACCACAAGTTACATCATCCTTAATTCTTGGCAGGAGTCAGCTAACCTGTTCTGCTATACTCTATACTTTTTAGTTTATCATTTTTTTCTAATGCATGTTTATTTAATTACCCTCTGTCTCTTCTACCAGAAATCAAACTTCAGAGGCAGGGACATGCAAGTTATATTCTCTTATTATCATCTGTATTTTTAAAAATCTGAAATTAGTTTCTTTTGAGGGTATCTCTAATTCAATTCCATTGCTCTATTTAAAAGCAGGGTTGTAAGTTTTTTACCCCTTTTTTTCTATTTTGAGAAAAGGAACTCTGAATCTGTTTCCTAATGAACACTCACTCTATATAATTCACTACCAATAGGCAGTTTTACACTATGTAATATGTCCATCAGTACACTTACAATAATGCATCAAAATAAAGCATATATTGAAGGGACAAGTATTTCAATATGCAGAGAATCAAAATGCTTTATAAGAGACCCATCATGTTACAGTTTGGGGGAATATTATTTATTGTAAAACTTGCACACTTTTTGAATAGCTATGCAAAATTAACAGCTGGATGCAGTTTCAAAATTGTTTGCTATTCAGTTGTGTCTTATGAACAATTGCTCTAAATACACTGACTTGATTCTTAAAAGGGCTGCTGACAACTTTGTGAAGACCTTGAAACACTTTATTTAAAAAAGATTCTGCCAGGCATAGTGGCGCATACCTGTAAACGGCAGCCTAGGAAGCCACGGTGGGAACCAGCGATCATGGTTCAAGTCCCGCTTGGGGCAACGTAGCAAGACCTAGTTCCAAAAAATAGCTGGGCATGGTGGCACACGCCTGTAATCCCAGCAACCTGGAAAGTTGAGGCTGGGAATTGCTTGAGTCCGTGTTACCCTGGGCAACATGAGCCTGCACTTCCACGGGGTAAAAATAGCGAGACCTAGTCTCTAAATAAATAAGTAAGTAAATAAGTAAATAAAGATTTTCCTAGGACTGCATATGATTTCTGTGTTTATTTTATCTGTCTTTTATTGACAGTATATTTTCATTTCAATTGTTAACTTTAGAAATATTTACCATCCTTTGGAAAAATGATTTGCATCTCAGCAAGCTCTTTAGCCATAAAGACTTCATTTGTCTTGCTACTCACTGGTCTCCTGATATCATCATCTCTTGTATCTGAAATCAGGGCCATTTTAAACTGGAATGATTGCAACATCATACAAAGTTAAGAACTAAAGCAAGATGTCGATTGTGTTTTCCAGTCATTTTTTTTTTAATCTCACTATTTTCTATAAATAAGGCATTTATAAAATACATATTGCTTTGTGCCAGGAATCACAAATTGTATAAGGAACTTCATTTTTCCTTAATAATCATTGTGAAGATACAGAAACTGATGTCCTAACAAGTACATGGGTATAAATAAATTTCTTTTTTTTAAGCAAAATAGAATCAAAAATCCCAAAGTAACTCTTTATTCTTGGTAGAGATAAGTTTGCCTTTTTTAGGAATTAAAAAATCACTATGAAAATACTTTGCATAGAAAAAATACATTTTTTTTTCTCAGGAAAAATGATATTTTCCTTTAAATATAGTTTCATCAGACAAGTTTGACAAATGTGAACATGTAAACAAATATTTTGATTTGATAAGAACTATGACAACAGTATAAGAAAGCCAGCTCCATGGTAACTTTGTGAAAGGAGTTAAGTATAAGAGCTGAAGTACAACATTTTATTAGTCATACCTGAAGGAGACATTATGAGGCAGATTTTATTGTCACCTATTAATCATTTATGATAAAAGCAAAAGCATTATAAAATATGTATTAAACACCATTAGGTAATGCTGCTATTACCATTTCTTCTGAATATATAATTAAGTCTTAGGAAGATTTACAAGCCTATTACCTTTTTATTCTTTTCCCAATGTGTTTCAAATAAAATCTCATATCTGTTCTGATGATATATCTGGAAGAGAAATCTGAATATTTCAAAGCTAAAGAGAGATGAATGGGGAAAATATCAACTTATAGATGAATGATACATCTACTGTTTCTAAACTGACATCTGAATTAACAATCTTGCTCAATTTTGTATACAGTAGCTAAAGAAATCCGCTGTTTAACATTCAAAACATTTTCAATATTTTTGTGTTTTATTCAATAATGTTCAGGTCAAAATAAAAATTCTAACAACAGAAATAATGATATAAAACTCATATACTTGATACAGATTTTAGCTTATTGACTACTCATTTGGAATATTACATAATGGATATTAGAGTCATCAAAATATGAGCCCAAAAATCAATTTTGGCATTTCCTAATTATATGATCTTAGTCAAATTGATGATTAATCTGATTCAGAATTTTCTTATGCAGAAAATGAAAATATTTAATTCTGCTCTGTATGAATGAATGACTTTTATTTTTTTAATTATTTTTTTATTTATATGTAAATGTCACATCTTTGCAATCCCAGGGATTAGCCCCCCCCTTCCCCCCTCCCCCTTTCCCTTCTGTCCATTGTTGTGTGCTTCAGTTTGGTGCTCTTTTAAACTAAATGATAAAATGGATATTTGTTATCAACAGATATTCAATAAAATTTTCTTTATTTCTTACATCATTTATCATTTTCATAGTCCCTGGATGCTTTACATTTCTATATCTTCAATATTAATATTCCTTAGAATTTCTACTTAGATCTATCATATTCTCATTATGTATTTTCTTTCAGGAAATCTCATTTGTTTCCATGATTTCCATTACTAGCTTGGCAAAAGACATGCAAATGCACATATCTCTTCTGTCTCATGATTTCTTGTGATACTTGGTTCCTTATTTTCTGCTATAATCCCTGAATTTCATAAGGAACCTCAAAATTGTATCCTAAAGAACTATAATTATCAAGTTATCATTCCCCAGACCTGTTCTTTTCTTCTATAATCTCTTTCTCAGTTGTTTGTAGTTCCCTTTTCTCAATAATATAATAATAAATAATATAAAATAATAATAAATTATAAATAATAATAAATAAGACTATTTCAGAAATATTCTCTTTGTTCTCACTATACACAGTTACCAGTTGATCAACTTGTCTCTGACCTATTTTTGTATGTTTGTCCCTCATCTTTGTCTTAATTTCAGCTGGTACACTTTAGAGTCCACTTAGAACATACTCTCACTAAACCATTCACCATAAATGTTCACTAGATTTTTAATTTCTCAACTCTGACTCTCCATAAGCTACAGTTAAGGGAAAAAAATGGAAATACAGTAGACCCCAATGTATTTGTCTCCCATTCTCACTGTCATACTGATTTCATCATTTTCTCATCAATTCTATTAAACACAGTATGCACTTTTTGTTGTAGGTGATACTTTGTACTCATCCTTCGAAGATTAGCTGAAGTATAAAAGATTCTCCTTTGTAAGATTTTCTATTTTGAATCTTCATGACATAGCACAAACAAAATTAGTTACATCTGCCTTTGTTCTTTAATAACAGTTTTGACAAATTTGGATCATTGCCCTTTTCCCAGGGTAATTTATCTGTGGGTTTATATAAACAACAGATACTATCTTGTCCCACTATATTGGAAGTCCCTTAAAGGCAGAGCTTTGGCTTTTATTCACTTTTGAATTACCTTTGTAAACTATATAACTATAAGAAACATTCAATAATTTATATTAATTTACTGAGCCATGACTGTGCTCTGTAAACAGTATTCTGATTATTGTAGAATTACAAAAGTACATATTGTTGGCTAATTAAAATGAAGCATATGGAGAGTTTATTATTTGTTATTTTGAGTATAATTTTATGACCTGGGTTTGACTTACTGTTTATTTTTCTATGTGTATCTAATAATGTTACAAATTTGTATTTTTATTATTTTTAATTTATTTATATATAAATTTCACATCTTTGTAATCCCAGGGATTCACCCCCTCTGTCCCATCATCCCCCACCCCCTTTCTCCCCTGCCCCAAGTTGTGTGCTTCAGTTTGGTGGTTAGCTTATTTTGACTTTTCCCTCATGGCTTTTGCTAATTTTCTTCCCTATAGCCTATATATTAGTAAAACCATTTGGTTTCTGTCTTTTTCTTTTTGACTTGTTTCTACTAAGATGATTTCTTCTAAGTACATTCATATTATTCATAAAATCATCCAATTTGTCATTTTTAATTGATGAGTAATATTCCATGGTGTATATATACCACATTTTTTCATCCAGTCCTCTGTTTGGGGGCATTTAGGTTGGTTCCAACTCCTTGCAATTATAAATAGTGCTGAGTAAACATCCGAGCACAGGTGTCCCTTTGTACTCACATTGAGGTCTCATTTGGGTAGATTCCCAAAAGAGTAATTGCTGGGTCAAATGGTAGTTCCATGTTGATTAATTTGAGGGTCCTCCACGCAGCTTTCCATAATTGTTGGACCAGTTCACATTCCCACCAGCAGTGTTAGAGTGTTCCTTTCTCTCCAAATCCACACCAGTACCTTTCGTTGCACATACTTTGGATTTGGGCCATTCTTACTGGTGTAAGATGGTATCTCATTGTGGTTTGGACTTGCATTTCCTTATTGCTAGTGATGTTGAGCAATTTTTCATGTGCCTGTTGGCCATTTGTATTTCCTCTTTGGAGAAGTGTCTTTTTAATTCTTCCCATGTTTTGATTGGGCTTCTTGTTTTGCTTTTGTTTAGTTGTGTGAGTTCCTTGTGGATCTTCGTTATTAAACCCTTATCACTCCTGTGGAGGGCAATTTTTTCCCCATTGGTTGGGCTTCTTTTGTTTTTTTTTTTGTTTTTTTTTTTCTGTTGTCTCTTTAGTTGTACAGAAGCTTTTTAGTTAGACATAGTCCCATATGTTTATGCTTTCCTTCTTTTTTATTTTTTATTTTTTGCCATCTGTAATTGTGTCCAGAAAGGGATTTCTGAATTGTAATTCATGGAGGGTTTGGCCCAAGTTTCCCTCTACGTATGTTATGGTTTCAGGTCTGACATCTAAGTCTTTTACCATTTTGAATTGATTTTTGTACATGTTGTGAGGGAGTTGTCTTGGTCCATTTTTTGCATGTCTTAGTCCAATTTCCCCAGCACCATTTATTGAAGAGGTTTCTTTGTTCCAATGAAAGTTTTTCACTCCCGTGTCAAAGATTAGTTGACTATATATGTGTGGTTTCCTGTCCAGGTACTCCAGGTACTCAGTTCTGTTCCATTGGCTTGATTGTTTGTGTATGAGTACCAAGCTGTTTTAAATATTATGGCTTTGTAATATAGTTTGAGTTTGGAATTGTAATGCCTCCATTCTCTTTTTTTTTTTTTTTCTGGTCAGGAGGCTTTTTGATATTCGAGGTCTTTTGTTATTCCATATGAATTTCAATATTTTTTGTTCTATCTCTTAAAAAAGTGTCATTGGGATTTTTATTGGGATTGGATTGAATATGTAGATTGCCTTTGGTAGGATGGCCGTTTTGATGATATTAATTCATCCAATCCATTAGCAGGGAATGCCTTTCCATTTCCTTATGTCTTCTTCTATCTCTTTTAGCAGCATTTTAAAGTATTCTTTGTATAGTTCTTTCATGTGTTTTGTTAGGTTTATTCCCAGGTATTTAATTTTTTTTTTTTTTTGGTGCCATAGTAAATGGAATGGTTTTACTTATTTCTTCTTCTTCTATTTGACTTTTTGCATATGGGAAAGCTACCAACTTCTGTGTGTTGATTTTGTATCCTGCTACCTTACTGAACTGGTTTATTATTTCAACCAATTTTTCTGTGGATTTTTGGGGTTATCTATATAGAGAATCATGTCATCTGCATATAATGATAGCTTCAGTTCCTCTTTACCTATTTGTATCCCTTTTATGTCTTTCTCTTGCCTTATTGCCCTAGCTAGAACTCCCAATACAATGTTAAATAGTAGTGGGGAGAGTAGGCATCCTTGTTTGTTTCCATATCTTAACTGGAATGATTTTAGTTTTCCCCATTTAGGATGATGTTTGCTGTAGTTTGTAATAAATGGCTTTTATTATGTTGAGGTAAGTTCATTTAATCCCCAATTTTTCAAGAACTGTTATCATGAATAGATGCTGGAGTTTGTTGAATACTTTCTCTGCATCTATTGGCATGATCCTGTGGTGTTTGTTCTTTTCTTTGTTGATGTGGTATATATGTTAATTGATTTCCAGACATTGAACAGTCCTTGTGCCCCTGGGGTAAATTGCACTTGGTCATGGTGAATAATGCTTTTTATGCATCTTTGAATTCAATTTGCCAGGATTTTGTTTAAAATTTTTGCATCCTTGTTCATTAGGGAAATTGGCCTATGGTTTACTTTCTTGGTGCTGTCCTTATTTGGTTTTAGTATAAGTGTGATGTTTACTTCATAGAATGTGTTTGGCAGTTTTCCTTTTTCCTCATTTTTTTTGGAAAAGCTTTAATAGTTCAGGCATGATTTCATCTTTGAATGTCTGGTAGAATTCATTTGTATTCATCAGGTCTGAGCTCTTTATTTTTTGGGTAGAGTTTTGATGGCTGCTTCAATTTAGCTAATTGTGATTGGTTTATTTAAGTTTTCTGTATCTTCTTTGTTCACTTTTTGATAGTTGTATCTTTCTAAAAATCTGCTTATCTCATTCAGGTTGTTGTATTAATTTCCATTTAGTTGTTTATAGTAATCTCTTATTATCCTTTTGCATTTCTTTTGTATCTGTTGTAATTTCTCTTCTTTCATTTGTGATTCTGTTTATTTGAATTTTCTCTCTTCTTTCCCTTGTGAGCTTTGCAAGAGGCTTATCAATTTTATTTAGTTTTTCAGAGAATCTGCTTTTGGTTTCATTAATCTTTTGTATAGTCTTTTTGGCTTCTAGGTTATTTATTTCTTCTTTTATTTTTGTTATTTCTTGTCTTCTGCTGGATTTTGGGTGTTTTTTGTTGCTCTTTTTTTAATTTTTTGAGTTGGTAGATTAGGTTGTTGTTTTTTGGTTAGTTTCTTGTTTTTTGATGTAGACTTGTATTGCTGTGAACCTTCCTCTTAGATATGCTTTTGCTGCATTCCAGACATTTTGGAATGTTATGTCTTCTTTGTTTTTTTTTTTTCAAGTAAGTTTTGATTCTTCTTTAATTTCTTCAGTTACCCATTCTTCATTTAATAGCAAGTTTTTCAGTCTCCAAGTGTTTGATGTTCTTCTTGCTTTATTTTATTTTTGATTTCTAGTTTGATACTTTTATGGTCTGAGAAAAAAGTTGGTATTATTTTAGCCTGTGTATTTATTCGTGTTTGCCTTGTAGGTTAGTATGTGGTCAATTTTAGAGACTGATCCATGTGTATTTGAGAAGAAGGTGCATTCTTTTCTTTGTGGGTGTAATGTCCTGTAGATCTCTATTAGGCCCCATTTGTCTAGGTCTTCTTTTAAGGCATTTGTGTCCTTGTTTAGCTTTTTTTAAAAAATCTGTCCTTTGTTGAGAGTGGGTGTTTAAGTCTCCTATTACATTTGTGTTTGTGTTTTCATTGATATTTGTTTTCAGTTTTCTTAGTAGTTGTCTTATGAATCTTGGTGCACCCTTATTTGGTGAGCACATGTTGATAATTGTTATGTCTTTTTGATAGGTCAACATTTGAACCATTAGGTAGTGACCTTCTTTATCCTTTGTTACTTTCTTATTTTGCAATTTGCTTTGTCTGCTGTAAGAATGGCTACCCCCACCTTTGGGGGGGGCATTTCCTTGTAGAATTGTTTTCCATTCTGTAACTTCAATCTATACTTGTATTTTGGGATCAGATGTGTTTCTTTGAGGAAGCAGAATGTTGGATTCTGTCTTTTAATCCAGCCTGCAATTCCGTGTCTTTTGATTGATGAGGTTAGCCAATTGGCATTTAGAGTAATTATTGATGTTTGAGGTTCTAACATTGGGTTCCTGGTGATCATTTGGGGTTCTGCTTTAGCTTCTTTCTTTTCTTTTTATTATTCATTCTTTTTATTCTTTTGTGGGTTTTGGTTTTAGGGTTTCTTGCAAGAGTTCTTGGAGTGGGTATTTGGTGGTAGCAAATTTCTGTAGACTGTCTGAGAAGGTTCTATTTTTTCCTTAATCAAGAAAGGACAGTTTTGCTGGGTAGAGTATTCTTGGTTGGCACTTTTTGTCTTAGAGTGTTTTGAAGATGTGGCCCCAATCTCTCCTTGCTTGGAATGTTTCTTCTGAGAAATCTGAGGTGAGTCTAATGGGTTTGCCTTTATAGGTTATCTGTTTCCTCTCTCTTGTTATTCTCATAATTTTTCTTTATCTTTGGCTAATGAAAATTTTTCTATGATGTGTCTTGCTGTGTTTCTTCTTTCATTGAAGTAGTTTGGTATCTTTTTTGCTTCCTGTATGTCTATTTTCATTTCCTTCTTCAGATTTAGGAAATTCTCCTTCATTATTTTATTGAAAAGCCTTTCAAATCCTCTGTCTTTCTCTTCTCCTTCTGGAATCCCAATTACTCTTATATTTGTTTTCTTTAGGGTATCTGACAGATCTTTGATTTTTTTATTCTGTCTTCTTACTTTGATTTTCTCTTTCTCTTTCTTCATCCTCTCTACTTCTTTATCCTCTAGTGTGCTGATTCATTCTTCTATTTCTTCTAATCTGCTTTCCCGGCTTTCCCCTGCATTTTTGAGCTTTTCTATTGCTCCTCTTATATACTGCATCTCCTGCAGTTTCTTATTTAGGGTTTCAATTTCATTTTTCTGCTTGTCAATGATATTCCTCATTTTTGCTGCATTCTTTTCTATATTTTCTGTTACTTCTTTTAGTTAGTTGAAAGCTTCTAACCTATTGCTTTCCCTTTTTGCCCTTCTTCCTTGCCCTCTTTGAGTGCTTTTATTATGTTGATTCTGAATTCTTTGTCTGATGTATAAAGCATCTTTTCCATGTCATCCATATCAGTTTCTGCAGATTGTTTATCCTTTGGTGGTGAGTTATTTTTCTTAGGGCTTGATTGAGTATTTGTATTCTTCCTCCTTTCTTGTTTTCCTTTCGGACTTGCTCTACGTATTGATTAGCTACTGTTCTAGTATTAGATGGCATATTGAAGCCTATCTAGCTGTGGCTAATTCTGCCTTTGTGTTTTTGCTACTGTGGTGATTATATCTTGTTTCCATTGGCTATTTTTGGGGACAAGTTCCTTTTCAGAGAGTGGATGTGGTGAGTAGATGCGGTTTCTATTGTATTATCTGTCTTCTTTTTTCATTGTTTCTCCTCTTCCATATTGATGAGTCTTAAATATTTTTTAGTGCCCCAGAGTGTCTAGGGCTTGTTGTATAAACTTTTTTGACTGGGGTGACTTGATACTCTTGGGTAGTGAGTGTCATTGGTTCTCTAGTCTGGACTGCTGGGGTGTGGGCTCTTTTCCACCAAGTTGGATTTCCCTGACCCAGCAAAAGTCAGTCTAGCCTCGCCTCAGTCTGAATAGCAGAGGCTCATTCAGTTGCAAAACCTGAGGGCCCACTCTATCTCCCAGGTGCATTACCTTGGCAACTGGAAGTAGTCCAGTGCTGGCTGGAGCCTTCACCTGAGCCCCACCGGACTACTGGAATGAGAGCTCTTTGCTGCCAAGTTAGATTTCCCTGGGTCAACAAAAGTCCATAAATTCATATTTTTGACAATAATTTTTGTGCTAGATTGTCTGGCATTATTTTTCAAAAATACGTTTTATAAAATATTTGTAATATAACGAGTGTATGCTACTCATTTATTGATCTAAAAACATCCCCTGAACTTGATAGTAAAATTGTGTCTTCCAAATTTTCATATACCATAGTTTATCAGTTCAAGTACTACATTAAAAATGACCTAAGTTTGAAATATTATATAAATGAGTGTAAAAGAAAAATTCCAAATAACTTTTGGCCTCCAATCCTTAATACTTCTTACTGCAGTGCACTTTCCTCACCACAGCAACAAATCTCAAAGGGAGGCCCTGAAAGCAGCACTTTCAGAACAGTATGATTAGGTGAGCAACTCAGATCTGAGACCCCATCTTCCACTTATATGCAATGATTTCAGGAGCCACACATGAGGGTGGTAAGGATACCATTTTAAAATTAATTGATTGATTTTTTTTACCAATTAAGTATGATTTCTTTTTACATTTTATGCAGTCTTTCTCTGTGCAATTCTACCTTTCACTTCTCTTGCCTCATGTGCTAAGCAGCTGTTCAAAGACTTCAATTAATCTATATTAATCTACTTTTGTTTTTGAGAAGATAAGTGGCCTGCAAATATCCATGAAAGCATTCAAACATGTCCTGAAACACTTTATTTTTATTATTTCAAAAATGTGGACACTTGGCTTTTATTTTTGACCTATTTTTTAAAATGTGGTCTAATTTTACATGATATGAAAAATAGGTAGTTAACTTTTCTATTATCAAGTAGAATTTGAGAATGTAAAAAAATTCAGAGAAAAATAGTAATTCATTGAAAAGTCATTGAAATGCTGAAAAAGAGAACACCTGAAACTTCTATTTAGGGTATACATGTTAAACTTGCTCTATTTTATGATAACTGTATTTTCTTGGTACAGATTTTAGGACTCTATTTAGTTTTAGCCAAGTGTTTTTTTTTTTCAGTTTCAGAAACTGTTCTGGTTCCTAGGGATAAAGCAGACAAATAACAATTTCCAACTTCATATAGCTTAAACTTTACTGATGAAAATATATTTTTAATAAACAAATAAATTATAGGGTTTTTTGGTAGTAATAAGTGTTACTTATAAACTAGCATCATCATAGACATATATCTTTCATTTTATCTTAAGACTATTAAAACGCTTTCACTGAATTTCTCATTTCTTAATTTTCTGAACACTGAGCTTTTTCTACTTCCTTACTTTAGTCTGTGATCCTTCAGCCGCTGCACTCTGTCCTCTCTAACAATTTCTTTCTCTAAATGATTTGTGTTTCACTGGCAGCTCTGTACTGAAGAAAGTGATATATCCTGATGAAGCCATTAAGCACTGTACTCCAGACATTAAGAGGATGATATAGACTTGATTTCAATCAAGCAAAAGGAAACTACCCCAGCTCTGAGAAGGAAAAGCACTAGAAAGCTTAACCCACTCTGGTCTACATTTTCATTTCATTAGATTTAAATCGGAGATGTCAGAACAAATTAACACTTCCCCTCCTCCCCCTACACAATCACTCTAAGTATTATCATCAGATGCATGTAGAGCACCCACAGGGAGAAGGGCCAAGAGTTAGAATATGATGCACAATGAAAAGAACCTAAGTACAAATGGAGAAATGGGTTGATACTATGAAAAATATGCTAAAAGAAAATTGAACTTTTTACTCTGTGCTGTCATGAAGGTTTTCTTTAAAAACCATTGTTCCATAAAAGCCATGGTATTGTTTCCAAGCTCTGCAATGATCTCAATTTATATTTAAGTGTCATTTAATTACTGCCACACTGAAAACATCCCAATATTCAATTTTCAGTGAATTATAGATATAACTTGCTTTATAAAATAGATATTTAAATAGAATATAGAAATTATGCACTTTTGGTAAATCAAGTTAAGAACTGTAAGAATATTAAGAGCAATAAGAGACAATTCTCTCTAAGGAAATGTACTTACCAAATGCAAAATTAGAATAATTTTGCTTTAATTTGATATTGTAGGGATGAACATGAAAGAATGTTTAAGGCATTTCACATAGAAAATCCATTTAGATAAGGTTTATTGAAATTCTTCTAGGTTATCTTGTGTATGTACCTTTTGTTATATACACTATTAAAATATTTTCTGTGAAGTATATAATATTTAACAAAAGGTCAATAATTACTGTCTTGGAATTCAGAGATGTATTTCCCTTCAGGACTGTCAGTCCAAAGTAGAATCTCTTTTTGAAATTATGTTAAATTATTTACTAAATGCTAGCTATCTCACTAGAATCTATGCTGTCCTTCATAGTAATACTTCCTGGCCAATAAAATGTGTACTTTTACGTATAAAAACAAAAATAAGCATGAATTAAAATCATAGCGAAAATATAAAACTCACATTTTTCCTAGTAGTAATTTAAACTAGTTGAACACTGAGATTATTTTCACCACAAATCTCCTATTTATCCTGAAAAAATATTGAATATATTTACAATAGGTTCATAATTAATAATGCAAATTATTTAACTGAGTTATATTAGCAATAAGACCTCTGGGCCTATGGGGCTAAAAAGGGCAATTTGCTTCCACATAAAATCACATTGAACTGTGCAATTTTAAGCATGTGTGGGACTGCTTTTCTTATTTTCTTCATATCAAATTAAAAGTTTTAATTTTTCAGTGTCCTTTCTGCAGTTAATAAAGGCATCAACTCTCTCTGTACTTATTCTAAATCATTGTCATACTGGAGAACAGAATCTACGTCATCAGAATTAAAAACAAAGACCAAATATCTCTTAAGTGATCATTCTAGGATCTGTTCTTTAAGCTATATAAAATGTTTTGAACCCATCCTTGTGTGTATGTGTGTGTGAGTGTGTGCGTGTGTGTGTATGTGGAGTATATTGCTAAATTGACTTATCTAAAAAAAAAAAACAAAAAGGAAAAAAATTCATTATTTGGAAATATATTCATTAAAGCTATAATTAAAAATCTATAATAATTTAAAGCAGCACTAAATCTAACAACTGACTAATCTGTCAGACTTGCTCTCAGATTTACTCTTTTGAAGCTTTTTTTTGATATATGATATTTCTTACATAATTATATATGTTATATCTACCTCACACTAAATTAAATGATTTTCTTTTTGAAAGAAGAGTGCAATATAAAGAATGAATTCTTTCATGAAACAGTTGAAATGCTGCCTGGAGAATACGGAACTACATAAATGAAAAGCTTATGTAAAATGCTAAAATAAGGATTCCGTTTTTTATTGTAGGAATTTTCTATTCAAAGTGGTATTTGTGTTACAGCAGTATCTATTTCACCTGGTAACTTCTTAGAAATGCAAACAAGTTCCATTCCACACCTACTATGCAATAATTTGCATTTTTATCAGTTACCTATATATATGTTAATATTTGAAAAATATTAAACTAGATAACAATTATGGATATGTTTTAACTGCAAGAAAGATGACACACCAGACATAGAAATACATAAAGCAGTGCACACCCCAAATGATTCTGGGTTTACATTCAAATAGCGGTGATACGATAACTAGACAAAGACACACACCTGAGCAGATATCTGGCAGATCAGAAAGGCAGAGTGATCTCACAAAAATCACCTACTGGTGGAATCCATTCTATTAAGTGTGTGCCCTTTCAGTGTATGCCATTTTTCTCTATGGTTACTATTCTTATTAGAATTCAATTACATCCTAATTAAATCATATTCCATCTTTTAAAATCCTCCCACTCTTTTAGTTTTTTTATTCATGGCTCCTTTTTTCTAAGATCTTTATCAAGTATGCATTGGGGTAAGTATGCTTACTCTTTGGAAGCTCCATGGCAAAAATCTTATCTGGACTGTTCCATGATAATGAATTTGTGTATCACAGTACTAGGAAAAGTTGCTGCATACTCTGTGTGGATGATCAGAAATGCTGATGTCTAGCTAATCTTACAGTGTGAACCCAGTTGTAAAATCCATAGAGGAAGAGCTACAGTATATGGTTCCTTGTATATCTGTCAATGTATGCATAGCATGGTATTTGCCACAAAGACCTGAATGAAAGAGCATAATGGACAGCAGGAGAGAATGCATATTTGAAACTGGTAGCCACAGTGAAGATGAATTTTAATAGTTCTATGGTTGGTCCTACATATTCAAGAGTACTAAAATCCATTTTACATCTATTTCTATTCATTGCAATTGCTGTGAAGGGATGATATAGCAGATGACTAAATTAGCAACTGTGGAAGTAGTCAGGAATAAATGTGATTGTTGTTGTTCTGTGACTGACCTCTATGTCAGTCTTCTTCCCTAAGTAAACTCTTACTTGCTACTCTGGACATTCTCTACACGCGTAGGTACATGTCTTTGATAGTCACTATTGTTTTAGAAAGTGATATCTTTTTCAAAATCAGACTGAGAAAATTCTGAGGGTCTCCTAAAGAGTTTGCCTCACTTCCAAATAGATGTTATAGTTTACTGAAGGGGGAGGAGGCAGGCATGCCCTAAGTTGGCTAGCCTAATAGTTGATTACAAGTTGACTAGTTGATTAGCTTAAAGACTAGACACAGGTCAAGACAGAATAAGGGTAAATTGGATAAAGGTTATTCTTCCTGGTAGTTAAGATCTCATTTAGTAATGATATCAATTTAGTTACCTGATAGTAAAGCCCCATCTATTTAGAATGAATTAAAAAAAAAATACACAAATTTATTAATGCCCACAGTTACTGAAACAAAAATAAGTTATGTCTGATAATTCTGCATTTAATCTATTTGGATTTTCATTGTTCACATCTACATGCACTTTCACAAAGGCAGTAAAATATTTAACTTGAATGACTGTGATATTAGGATTCAATTCTGATTCAGGTATATTCTAGGTGGGACAAATTCATCTCCTTTTACTTAAACCATCACTTGTGTGTTGTGAATCAGCATATAAACATACAGACTCCTGGGTTCTGAGTCTCAACTCATTTTAATATTCTGGTTTTAAAATAGGGAACAAACAAACTTTTAAATAGATACCCTTGTTTTCTGTTATGGAGAAATATTACCTTCCCTATTTTTTGCTTCAAAACAACAAATTCAAAAACATGATTTCAGCAGTCACAGTTCATTCTTTATATCAAGTTTGCTGCTTTTTAAAAGCTTCCTTGTTTCTTTACAATTTTGTCCATTTCTCCCTTAGTGCTGGAGTGAACAGCAGAGAAGGTAATATACTTAAACATTCAGTCTGTTGATGAGTATTCAAAAACTAGTTCTGGAACAGGTTTCCCCCCATGTCCCAGTGAACCAGAACAATTGCTGTTTGGACAGTTTTCCCAGAAATACATTTTCTTTTATTCTCAAAGTGCATGTTTGGGCAAAGAGTTCCACGCTGACCTTAATGCGTACTAACTGGTAAGGGTCATGGAGAAATGTATTTGCACTGAAATATTTCTACATTCTGCTTTTCAAACTGTTTCATAAATAAAGGATATAGATGCTATTCAAACTACGTTTTCCCCAAAACTAAGTGATTATATAAATATTTAAAGGGTTACAGTCTCATATGTATGTATATATATATGTAAAAATAAATTCTACACTCTTATTAATTTGGGGAAGGGAGGTATTAGGAAAACTATCTAATGTCAACAACTAGGAAGAAAATCTAATGTCAATAAAATGTCAAAACATAAATCTAAAAATAATTTAATTTAAAATAAATGAAACCATCATTTATATAATTCCATTAGGTTTTTCTGCCAGACCCTAATTCAAAATGTGTGAATTATTAACCACATTACATTGTATTCAGTTCTTCATTTTTCACTAATAGGTGGCTGCTTAAATTTCTACAGTTGCTATAATTTTTCTTGAGAATTTATAGAATTTTAATATTAGATTACATGAAAAAATACTTCCTAGGGTTTTTTCTGACTTTACATTTTTATTCACCCTATTCAACTACTAAAATGAATTTATTAAAAGCATATAAGCAGCTAAAAGAAGGAGGAAACTCTGGTATAGCTCATATAAACTCGCATTCCTGAAGAATTAGAAAAAATGCATAGAATATTCCACTTTCATACCTTAAAATGAAAAGAGAAAAAGGCTAGCATAACAAATATGCACCCTTATAAGTAAAGAACCTTCTATTATTATTTTTTAATTATATATATTTTTTTTATTTTTGGATTTTGTACAATACATGACTGCATAATTGTTGATCCCCATGGGATTACCCCACCCCACCACACCCCCTCTGGTCCCTTTGCCTCCTTTCTTTTTGTTGTTTGTCCATGTTTAGCCCTTTAGTCTTGTATGTGTGTGTGTGTGTGTGTGTGTGTGTGTGTGTGTATGTGTGTGTGTGTGTCTTCATTGGCCGATCCGAGTGCTTTTGGCTTGTATTCATGTTTCTTGTTTCTTGGTTGCTGTTCTTTCTGTTGTTTTCGGCCTCATTTAGCTACTCCATCCCATTATATTTCAGATCTTTGGCTTTGAGAACCTGGCTTCCAGTCTTATGTTTTGGTAGAGCTGCTCCTCGATGGGGACAGCTGATGTTAGGTCTCCTAGTCTCCTTTTTAGGAGCTTTGCTGTTGGGCCACTGCCATTCTGCAGACATCCCTCCTCTGGCAAAGGGGGTGTGCTGTTCCTTACTGATCGCATCTCTGTGCCGGGTTTTTGGTCACAGCTCCCCAGTGAGTAGTAGGTGTAGTTCTTTCATGTTTGTTCTCACAGTTAGGTGCTCTGTGATCTTATCTTGCTCTTTTTGAGTCTTGCCTTAGAGGCATGTGTTTTTTGGAGTCTTTCTAGCTGTTCCTCTTCTATTCTGTTTCTGTGGTCGAATTTTGTCTCATGTACTTATTGCTGGTGGGTACTCCTTGGAGTGGAGGCTAAATGAGAGGGGACTGTGGCGAACCACCCACTTCCCCTCACCCCTCACTGCACCCTGCATCTTCGCAGGCCTCAGGTACACACCTGAGTGCCCATGTGCCCTCCATCCTGGGCAAGCCCCAGAATCAACCCCTGGCCATGCCCCATCCTCACCATGCAGAGGGATGAAAGCTGGTTGTGTGATGGCCACAGTAGCAGCCAATGTCCAGGCCGCCGCAGGCACGGGCCAAAACTGGCCCATCCAGCACCCACACATGCGCAGGGATGGCCCCTCCGGACAGAACACCGCAACTCCATCCCACCCACCCTCCAGAGACTGATGGAGCCAGCGCTCGCAAGCCTCCATGATGGCTGGGGCGCCGAAACTGCTACTATGATAATGTTATGATTCTAATTTAAATAGCTATTTTAACAACCCTGGGTTACTTTCAGGAATTTCATGTATACAGGAATGTGCAATTACTTATTCTACATAGATTCCTTTATTATGGTACTGTTTTTGAAGATTTAAGAGATGATAAATGTCTTCATATAAAATGGTAGATCTGGGGTACAAATAAATTGATGCTAGATCACAGAACTGATCTTTTATATGATATGTAACCTTGAAATACATTTCTATGGGGTTTCTTCCATGATTTGAAATAGACAATTCTTACCAGCAAAATTGGGGTACTTATCTAAAAAGTTTACTTTGGTGTATGTGTAACAATTTGTTCTTGATGAAACAAGAAGAAAAAATTTATATCGGTCAATTACTCTGAGAATTCTAAATTTGTACACTGAGGGCATTGTTTATACTTGCAGATATTAAAAAGCTAACTATGCATAAATTTTTTTCTGCCTGGATTTGGCAAATATTATCAATTATATTTTAATGGTTCAGGCACCAAAAAGAGCTTACCAATGAGAACTGAAACCTTAATAATGACAATAAGGTTTACTTTTTTTATTTGACCTATTTAAGTTTATATTGCTGCACCTATAGATGTAAAGAAACTCTGATCAAATGTGCTGCAGTTTTAAAATCTAAGATAAATTATAATAAAGAAACCATAAGTCATGATATTAATTTTAAGGGTAAAGTTTCTGTGATTATATCTACTAAAAACAGAATAACTCTATGAATGCTTAAACAAATGGGCCATGAGTTGATTTTTTTAAATATCCATATGTTTGGGATTATTGTCCAAAATATACAGCCCCACCTACCCTTTTTCTGAAAATCTTCCTCCAGATGTCTGGCATCATGTAGGTGCTAGTATGTCCTTTAGAGTTATGTGTGGCTAACTTGCTCACTGTATGCTTCTGAGTTTTCACGATGATCTTCAAAGAAAAGCAAGTGCTGTTTTTCAAGAATGTTTTTTGTTATAAGAAGCAATTAAACTTGTTAAAGGAGAGTGGTCGTTGAAGTGTAGTGTTGTGCTTCTCTGCGTTTGCCATTTCCTACACACAGACTGGAAACCTCAACTCTCCAGAGAATAAGTATTAACACTGCCTGAAAATGAAAAACAGATTAACTCCATCAAAACCATTGCATCTTTTCTCTTAATGTTTGGAAGTGATATAAACTTAGGCAGTTGTGAATAGAGAACTGGTAATATATTACCTCCAGGAGTCCACTGGAGAACAAATAGGACCTTTACCCTTTCATTAAGCCATTACTGCAGATTATTTATCCAATCAGTGACTTTGGGAAGTATGGAAAACCAAATCTGCTTTTAAAAATATTGTACTTAACAAGAAAACCTCAAATAGAAATTGAAATGATATGGGCATGCACATGACTAAGAAGCCTCCCATCAGAAAGAGAAGGTTGAAATGTAGGAGGACTCATTCATAGAGATTGGCTCACTACATATGTATTTTCATACTCAGTTACTCCCCAGAGTTGTTTGCAATTTATTTCTATATTTCTTTGATCAGCTTCTCCTGTTATCCATAGGTTATAAATGAAGACCTTTAGAGCAGTTTTTAAATTTCTTTCTTTATGACCACTATTATCTAGCTCTCTTGACAGAAATTTAAAAGTAATTAGATAAGAATTTTTTTAATTGATGCCTCCCACCATAAGCCTGCACAAAATCCCATATTTCTCATCTTTTGATCTATTTCATTGGTCAGGCATTTCATCCTTAGTCCCAAATAATTTTGCACCTATGCTCTGTTTAATACACTCTCTATTTCCTTTGGAAACTCACCATCAACCAATCCTGCTCACTTCTGATTCATCAATTCTTTAGTAATTTATTGCTTTCAACATGTAAAGAAGTCCATACATATAGCTTGTAAAAAGAAACCTATTTTAAAAATCAAAGCCTCTCTTGATATAAAGGTATACTCTAGTCACAACTGGTCTCTATAGTTTAGAACTGAGCAAAGGAAGTCATCTATCTTTAAAACCCATTCAAACACACTTCAATTAGCTTTTTAATAACTGTTTTCTTGCAAACTGCAATATATTTTCCAGCAACCTACTGTTAAAAACTCTGTAATTTTTTCTCACCTTATCTAATATACCTGCAACATTTAATCCTATTTGTCACACTTTCCTTCTGGAAACTTCTCCTCTAGTGGTTTATATGCCTATGTTGTCTTTTACTTTTCTTTCTATTACTCTCACAACTACTTAATCTTTGCAGAGCATTTTGGTTCCTTTTTACTATCAATTCTTTACACAGTAGTTCACCTTTGTGAGTCTTCTTTTGCTCTCTTTATATATCTTGTCTGGGTGGCCTTCTCTTTGCCTATAATTTCACTTATAGCAGATATAATGATGACTCATCAATCTCTCCCCAGCCTCTAATTTTCTGAGACCAATCCAGGGTACTTAAATGACTATAGAGTCTTTCCACTTCATTTCCACAACCATTTCCTTTTAACATCAAGATATTTAAAACAGAGTATCCTACAAATTCTAGAAGCACAATCAGTGATTTCTCAACCCTGAATAATAAGAATTACCTCACTCTTTAAATGAAGAGACCCCTGTAATGCTCCATCTCCTTTTCTTTTTGTATTTCAGAATGGTGATATTTTATAAACTGTATCCTAAATATCTCATGGATTTAGCTCTTCTTCTAGACTTGCTTGGTTAGTGAACTTGACCAAGATTGAAAATTACTCACCACAGATTATTATAGCAGCTGGTAGCTGTTCTCAAGCTCTCTACTCATTTACTTCTCCAATCAGAATAATTGTTCTTAAGAGTACATTCCACATCCTGACTAAAAATTCTTCAGTATTTCCATTTATTAATGAAATTCAAAGACCTTAACAAGATATATATGTATAATATATATATATATTCTTGCAACCTTAATCCAGTTTGCCTATTATTCTTAACCCCATCTATTCAATCTATATCTAGTTCTACCTTTGGAGGGTCTGCAGACTTATTTCTCAGTCTAGTAAAGAGGAGGGTATGATTTGGATAATTAACTTTTGTCAAACTCATTTTTATACTTTAGGTTTTTAAAAAATAATATCACTTGAATATAGTAGTCTCCTCTCCTTCAAATATAGGTGTATATTTCATCACCAAAAGACTCAGATTGCATACTTTTATAAAACAGCACTTTCTGTGGTTTTCACTTGGTCATTGTTCTGATTTCCCTTTGCTCTGTGAAAGATCATAAGTAGACTGGCAATTCCTTAAACACAAATTCATGATTAATTTGATTTTGTATCTCTAGTGCCATGAGGCCTTGGAAATATCTAATCTTAGCAGATACCCAATAATTTTATGTATGAGTACTACAATCACATGTAATAATATCAATTTGGAGTTCTGAAGGATTGTATCTTCATGGTGTAATTTTGCCTTTGATATGGAGAAGAGATGAGGCAGTTGTATGAAGTGAGACTGGAGAAATTTGGGAGTTAATACTGGATCTTGATAGTGTGTGGCTCTCTCCTCTCACTATTGAGAATAAAGTGATAATATGCTTTAAGAAACAATATATTTATCATAAGGTTTATTAATTTACTATGCCATCTTAGTGCAACTGTCTGATATGTACATGTCTGAGGAAAACAGTTATGCCCTACTTTTTATTTTAAAACTCCAATACATAGTCTGTGATATATACATTTAAAAATTACATCTAATATAAATAGGTGATGAAGACATTGTAATTGACAGAATGAATCTTTACTATTCTGAAAACCATAGAAATGGATCGTTACTGTCCTGAAAACCATAGAAATAAAGGAGAAAGTATGACACTTTCAAAGTTGAAGTTTAAAGTCAATTTGGTTGACTATTTTTCTTTTGTCAAATTGCATTTCCCTATGGTTAGGCACTATTTATTACATTATATCTGACATATGTCAGGGGAACTCCTTCTATATCTGACTTTCATATCTCATCCAAAAACAAGCTCAATAATTTTACATTCCTAAGTATTTTTAAGTTATTATCATCTCTTCTTCAATGTATTAGAATAACAGTTCCCTTACTTGTATTTGTGAATTAGCCTCTTTGAAATAATCACAAATATTTTTTAAAATATTTACAAATCTGTTTTTGTGATTTTCTGTATAGGTTTCCATTTGTTTATAAAATGAAATGCTAATTCCATAGCATAGCCTGGGATTCTAACATAACTGATCATAACTTCTACGCTGGGCTTATATCCACTCATTTCCCTATAACAGAATTACTCTAATTTTAGAGATTCTCTTTAACAAACTGTCAGAGATAAATCTGGGGCTCCACATATAATTCCTTGAATTCCATTTACCATTTCTGTGCACCCAGTTTTGAGTTCTGTGTGCTGTTGTTTCTCAATTCTTGTACCAATGGCTTGTTATGAAGTATAGCTTTTTGACTCCACACTAGAGGTTCTTTTTCTTTATGTGACAAGACTAGGAAATACCTTTGCACTTTTACAATCTTTATAGTTCTCAGCCAGTGACTGACAGGAGCAGGAGGATGGAAACCAGCTTCAGGCCTCATGTAATATTCAGTCTGAGTTACAACTTATGAGCGAGGTTTCTGTAATTTAATCATGCTGAAAATGGTGTTGAGACAAAAATCCCACCTTAATTTTTTTGTTACCCTTTTCTTCCCCAATCTAGCTTCTTCTAGAAATATTTTCTTAATAAATCATTTGTCCTTGAACAGCTTCTGGGATATACAAATTAACACACAACCCTGGTTAGTTACTAAGTGTTTTCAACTAGAAGTTCCTCTACTAGAACATTCTTCCCCTCAATGTTTGCATTTGGATAGTTTCTTATCTTACAAGTTACATGTAGTATTACCTCATAGGCAAGTTACTATTGAAAGCTCATTGTCAATAATCATATTTTAATTTTTAAATTATTTTATTGTGATATGAAGTTACCACATTTATCTTCTTAACACCTGCTTAAGTGTATAACATAATGTCATCTCTAGCAAAAATGTTAGATAGTAGAGCATTAGAATTTTTCATTTTGTATAATTCACATTTTAATCCATTGATCAGCAGCTCCTCCTTTCTCCCTCCCTTCATCCCTAGTCACCACCACTTTGGTCTCTATTTCCATATGTTCGATTATTTTTGGTATCGCATTTAAGTGAAATAATGCAGGACTTATCTTTTTGTCACTGGTTTATTTCATTCAGCATAACATCCCCAGGGTTCATCTGTATGGGTGCATATAAATATTTTTTTTAAGTAAAAATTTCCTCAAAAGTTTTCAAATAGGGCTATCATATAATTTTGCAATTCCACTAAATGTAACTTAGAATCTTTGCACTCCCACATTTATTACAGTATTATTCACAATAGTCAAGGGGTAGTGACAGCCTAAATGTCTAATAAATGAAAAGAAAATGTGGTATATAAATATATGGAATATTATTCAATTCTATTTGCTTTTATCTTAGTACTTTCTATGCATAATAATTATTTTTGTTTGTGTTGTTTAATCTTAGTTTCACTATAGTTTGGATTTTCATGAAGGAAGAGGGTACATTTCTTTGCTCGTAAAGCTGTGACTAGCATCTCACATAGTAAAGTCTATCAAGGACTATTGACTTGATGAATTAAAAAATTCTAACTTTAAAGGAAAGGAACATAAGTTGAGATGAAAAGAGAAAAGTAAAACACAGCGTAAACCATAAACCTTTTTGATGTGTAATTATTTCTTAAAATTTTCTATCTCTAGTCTCTGGTAGGCATAAAATATGTAAGATCCTTTCATAAAGGTGATTATTTCAAATACCTTATTTTCACACAATCATGAATTTTTTGAAATTGAACATGCTGTAGTAATGAAACTTTATCAATTATTTTCCAAGCCAAACTTATCAAGTGCTTCCCTGAAAATAAATCTTTTATTACTTCATATGTATTTTTATTATAATGGCAGAAATCTGCATACCTGTTATGATGGGTTGTGTTTCCTTTTATAATAGAATTTCAAATGAAAAGAGCAATTAATTTTTGACTCTGAAAAGAACAAAAATAATAAGTTCTTGTCTTGATTACTTTAACAAAGGACTGAGTCAATTTTAAAATTTAGAGTCTGATAATGGCATATGTCATCTTGTGGGTGCCAAAGAAATCCTTAGCTAGGAACTGTAAAAAATAAATAACTAAAGAAGCAACAGAAAATCGAAGGGTAACAAAATGTTCACCACATAAACAATTTTTGGTAGCTTTCTAACTAATATACAATTTATATTCATATGTATTTCAATAACCTATTTCTGCCTCTTGTGCCTTCCACAGAAGATGTATTGAATATGTTTCTACTGAATAAGTTATTTTTCATTTCTAGTGAAGTCTGGTCTTTTCTTGTCTTTGGTCTGCCTCTTTTTTTTTTTTTTTTTTTTTTTTTTTTTTTTTTTTTTTTTTTTTTTTTTTTTTTTTTTTTTTTTTTTTTTTTTTTTTTTTTTTTTTTTTTTTTTTTTTTTTTTTTTTTTTTTTTTGCCTTTGAACACTCTAGGCACCTAAGATTCTTAAAACAATCCACAAAACTCCTATAGTTTCTTTTAGTATCACATTTACAAAAGACAGTTCATTATTTAAGTCCATTATTCAATTTCATTTTTAATTATCTTCATGATATAGACTGTGATTATTAAATATAGTTTCAGGTATTCATTAAAGCTCTCTATTTATATAAGCATAAAGGCATGTTGTTACTAAAGACTTTTGGACTTTCATTCCTTTCTACAGGAAAGCTCTGTTTTGTCATTCTTTTCTATCCATTAAACAAGAAAATTTTTAAAAATTAATGTGGGAATCTATATAAACATCTGTATGTGTGTAACACATAGATAACATGCCATCACTATCAATAAATGAAAAAAAAACATGACATAATTGCTAATATTCATCGCTCAATGTTTATATAAGCATATCATGTTCATATAAGCATTTATCTCTTTGTTAATCTAAGCTCAACCAATGGATTAATAATTCAAATTTGACTCAAAGTGCATATTATACATTGTTCCATATGAATATGCAACATTAAAATGCAATTTATCTACCTCCCTAAATACTTTAACTATGATTTCTAGAAAACAAAGATCACTTATTGATGATCGAATAACACTTTTGTTATTTTAAAGTCCATACACAGGATCAAATCAAATGATTCATCTACCTGAGCATTTTAACAAACACTAATTATTTTTACAGAATCTGACCTTGATATTTAATTAAAATAGTTAAACCTTGCATAGGGCACTGGTGGAGAACATTTCCTGTTGTAAAATGTATCAAGATTCTTGGGTTACAAGGAAACAAAAAAAATGCTAAAATTATGTCCGACATGAAGGTGTGTATCAGACCATATAATCTAAATCAAGTAGAGTTTAGGCAAATGACATCATCAGATGATACATGTCTTTTATTTTCTGGTTCTACTCATTGCATACTGAGTTATCCTCAAACTTGATGTGACAGCAAGTAGATATTGGCACCTCTTAGGTCTACATTTTCCCAGATTTCAGTATAGCTAAAAAACAAAACAAAAACCAAAAAAGATGGAAGGGAAAGGAATGGTGTAAGTTTTCCAACAGTCAAATCAAACCACTAGCATTGAATCTAATTTATTGTCTTCTGTCAGCCCAAGGAGACTTTTCCTCCTGCTATAAAGTATATAAAAGAAGAGACTTTTTAAAATCAGAAGAGTTCCCCATTCCAGCAGGCAAGAGAACAAGACCACTGTGTACTACCCTTTAGCTTTTGCAGAAATACTCTAGCTGAGAGTAAAGCTAGTCATCCTTCAAAAAGGAAAATACTGGTATCTTTTAGCACTAGCAAATCTAAAAGTGACTTAGAACCATAAGTTCCTGCCATCACAGATCATTATATTTTTATGTCAGTGACTTACTGGTTGAAACTTCTGATTGTTGTAGCAGTTCTTTCAGCGTAATATCTGTTGGATTCTTCCTGGTTTGAATCCTAACTGTGATTAACTAGGAAATTCATTATCTAACTAGTTTGAGACTTTATGTTTAATTAACACTGGAAAGACCTATGAAATGTTTGTTTCATTGACAGAAGCATTGGATTTATGATTTTTAGTGAAGGGGAATAAAGAGGATGAGCACAGCTGTACTAACATTTTACGTGGTGAAACTTTCTGGGCCATGGCAGAGAGTTTGGGAAAAACAAAAGATTGAATCAGTATGGATGAATAAGAAGACAAATCAGAGTTTGTGATTAGTCAAGTGGCTGATCATTATGAGGCAATATGCAAAGAAGAGAATTGTGGAGAAAGAAAATCCAGAAATTTTCAAAAGCTACCCTTACAACTTGTATTAAATGCTGTGTTTTACATGTTCAGGGTGAAATTCTGCCAAAACAGACAAAGGATCACTAACTGGTGAAAGAAACACTACTGGAAAATTATATTTTAGGTTATCATGAGCTAAATATCTACTGGAATTCACACTTTCTAGTAAACATTTAGTCCTAACAGCCGAAGAAAGAAACTTTTCTACTCACTTTGAACTTTCTTTAGAGAAGCAAAGAATACCACATATTAGAAACCAGGGCGATTTAACCCATGGAGCAAGGTATCATGTATGGAATATAATAAAAGAAGTCTCAAGAGACTCATGCTAATTAGCAAGTGAACTTGCTATACAAACTTTCAATACCTTATTAGGAAAAACATTCTAAACATGTAACAATATAATTCCTATAATATTCATCATCAAATCAGAAGTTAAGTAAAGAAAAAAAGGTGACAAATGCAGAAAAAAATAGGTACATTTAAGTTCAGTAAAAATAACTCTCCAAACATAAATAGATAGACTAAAAACAAACAGCAACATAAACCAGCAAATAATCCATGTAATTAAAGTAGAAAAAGGAGAAAAGAAAAAAGATATAAGGAAGAAAAAAAATTCTCTAGAAATAATGGTTGAAATGTTTTGAACTTAATAAAGACTAGAAAACTATAGACTCCAAAATTTTAATTAATGCAACAGGATAATCATAAAGAATAATAAACCAAAGAATAGCAAGATGAAATTTTTGAGAATCAGTGAATATAAATATAATCTTAAAGGCAGATAGAAAATAAACACTACACTGCTAATAGAGGAGCAACAATAAACAAAAGACCCTTTATCAAATGCAATATAAGCTTGAAAACAACAGAATAGGAACTTTAAAATGAAAAGGGGGGGGTGTAAAATCATTATTTTCAATTTCTAAATTTAACCAAGATAATAACACTTCAAAAAAGAATACTTATCTTGATAAACAAAAGTAAAGACAATGTTTCACCAGTAGACAATATGAAATGTCCAAATTTGTCAAGACAGAAGAAAAATAATACCAGATGGAAGCATGGGACAAGGCAAAGATATGAAAAACACATATCAATGGTAAAGTTAAAAGAGAACATTTTATAGTTTCTTATATTCTTCCAAAGATAATTGGCTATTGAAACCAAAGACAACATTGTCCTATGAAGTTTATAACACACCCAGAAGTAAAATGTACAATGATGGAACAAATGATGAGAGGAGAGAAATGGAAGTCTAATGTTGTAAAAGCAAAAACTTTTACAAAGGTACACACACTCACAAATGAAAAAGAGTGCTAAACATCATTAGTCATCAGGGAAATGGAACCACAATGAAAAAAAATGACCACAATGAGATTTTTATTAGAATAGAAAGGTTAAAATTAAAGAGTAACAACACCACAATTTTATGAGATTGGGGAGCTAAAATGATAGAAATTCCTTGGAAATTCATCTGAAATTTTCTCATAAAGTATAGTGTATGCATATATTAACAATGCCACAGTGTGTCTGTCTAAGATAAAGGAAAAACTATGTCCACAAAAAATTGTGAAAGTTACTCATAAGAATACCTTTATTTATAAAAATCTCAAACATAAATATGCTTCAACAGAAAAAAAAAATTTAAAGTTTTGATACATGCTTAGCAATAAAAGGAATGAATTGATAAAACATGCACCATTATAGATGAAAATCATAACACTATACTAAGTAAAGGCAGCCAGAGTATATACAATATGATTTCATTTATGTGATGATATAGAAGTAGGTGATTTGTTATGTGTTAATTCTGATGATACTGAATTTGTGGCAGCATCTAAAAAAATACAAAAATATATGATAATGGATGAAATGAGAGAAATGATTGACTCTTGGGAAATGGATTTAGTTGACTGAAAAGAACAAAGGGCCTTTTCCTGGATTTAAAGTACCTCAAAAATATTTTGATAAGGGTGTGAATTAAATAGAATATGCCAACTCTTAAAACACTCGAACTTTTCACTTAAAATTTTTGCATATCTCCAAATGTATACTGTATGTCAACTGAAAAAATTGTTAGGGTCTTTGCATTGGAGTTATTTTTGCTGCAGACTCAACCCTTGAAATACTAACCCTGTGACTGAAAGAACTGCATGTTCTACTTAGTGTCGTATGAAATGTATGTGTTCTGGGGCACTCCTCCTAGAACACAGAACTGGAGTGGGTGAAGACTAGATGATACATAAAATCAAAGCACATTTATCAGTGGAAAATGCACTGGGTACATAGGAAGAACATAGCATATAACAGTATATCTAAACTAATTTATAAGAGGGTTGTCCTCCCTAAGTCAGCTTCATATCACAGCAAAGTACATAAAAATGATTTATTTTCCCTATTGATCTGTGGCCAATAGTTTAATCTAGCTATTATTTCCGTATACATTAACATGGGGGCATTAAGGCACATAATTTAGTACCTATTATTGGAAGAAATCATTTGATAATTGTTCTTAATATCTCTTGTAATATATAAGATCCTAAGTATAACTTATGTTACTATACAAAAATAATTATTATAGGTTGACAACTATTATGTTTACTTACTGCTTTCCCCCCTCTACCTTTCCATCATCCCCACCCCTCTCTCCCTTTCTTATAGTAAAAGATTATATGATGTTAATTTCCAAACTCATTAATGTCTTACTTATTATTATGAATATTATATATGATTTCTAACTATTTTACAGGGTATTTTTGAGGCATGTAACATCTTGGGCATAACTGAATTCATAAACACCAGGTGATACTTATGCCTACCTATCCTATGACTAATCTAATCCATACGTAATTTTGAATAGATCTTCATCTGTCATCTTTGTTTATTTTAGAACATTTGTTTCTAAACATTTGGAAAATATTTAATTTATTTTACATTTAACTTTGTGAGGTGTGAGAATTATAAGCTCTAACTATAAATGCTTATGAATTTTGGCATTTAAAGATAACTACTATACTTATGAAATATAGTACTATGGAAAGCAATGTTAAGCCTATGTCAGCTGTGCATTGTTGTATAAATCACACCTAGACCCAATCTCCTTAGTTTTTTTTTTTTTAATCATAAACTAATATATATTTTGGCTCTAAAATTATTATGATTTTGCTCAATTTTTTGTTTAAATAATAGAACAATACAAAATTAGAAGTAATATTTTATGATTAGGTAGATCATGCCACAATTATCTTAAATGTTCTCATAATTTCTATTTAACAATTACCTCAATTTTTGCTACTACTTTTTGCCTTACGTGTCTTTCCTGCTAAACTATCAGATCTATGAAAGTGGGAGCTGCATTTAACTTACTAATCACTGTATCCCTGACATCTAGTACCTTGCCTGACACAGTGGAGATAAGAATAACATTTATTGCTAGTACTAGCTTTTAAATCTACCCTACCTAATTTCTCAAACTGTATGCTCAGCACTATACTGACTATTGTTAGGACAGTCATGTTCCACACTTTCAGGAAACACTTCATGTCTTAATCTGTACATCCATATTCTGCTTGAAATGAAATATTAATGGCTTCTAAGGTAATGTTCTAGATGGGCTTTCTGTAGAGTTTTTCATTTAAACTGTAGTAAAGAAGTAAAGAATTTATCAATCAAATAGCAGCATTGTCTGTCACCAAAACAAACAAACAAAAACCAAAAAAAAACCCAAAACTTTTAAGGTGCAAACAGAGTAACTCTTCCATGATAATTCAATAAGCAGTAGAGTCTAAAAGGGAGTTAAGGCAGTCTGATTCTAAGACCCTCTCTTAGCACCTACACAATACTACAAAACGATTAAGTTTTTATTGATACATAGAAGACTTCCATACTAAACCATAAAGGGGTATATGTTATCCTTGATGAATGTCATTTGCCTGTCATTTTTTTTTTTGGGGGGGGGGGCTAGTTACTATCTTTGGTGAGAACACAAATGAAAAGTAACAATTTTGCTTACTCTCTCAGAAATAGTTTCCCTAACCAAGGGTTGAAGCATAACTTTACAGTTTTTGTCAGAGCCAATACTAATTGTATTTTCTACTTCTAAAAGTCCTAGCCCATCCCACCTGAACAATAGCATGACTAGCAGGGGTATATCTTGGAAAGATGCTTGCATCTTTTGCTTTTTCTTTTAGAACAGAAAAGAGGAAGGCCAGCAATTTTTATCAGTCTCATCTTTGAAATTGCCCATCCCAATTTTGTATACACTACTAATTGTGCTAACCAAATAAATGCTTAGATGTTTCTTCAATCAATTTCCCAGAGATAAGTACACCAGGTTGCCAATTTATCAGTAGAGGAGAATAAAAGAGAAAAAGAAACAGATGATTATGTGTTATTCAGGACAGATCTCAGTATCAAGGCAACAGAGAAATTGCTCCCTTAACAAACATATTTTAAAAATGAATTATGGCAGTGATAATCTTTCCTACAAAAAAGTATATTAACACTAATGAAATAGCTGTATTCTTTCTTCACACTTTGTGTCTCATCTTACGGAATAGAGAGAATTAAAGAAGGGGCCATATAAAGATCTAGGGAGTGGATACATGACTAACATTTTCCATAACAAGGAATAATCGGTAGTAAATGCTTTTATTGTAAATATTAGTGACACCATATTGAATTGCAGCTGATCTAAGAGGTTTTTGCCTCAGGCTTACATTAAAGCCAGAAAGAAAAACAACTTCTACCCATTTCACTTCTCTGCTCTTCATAATCCAAGAGGTAGAGAAGGAAGAAGTCAATTTTGTTTTGTTTTGTTTTGTTTTGTTTTGTTTTGCTTTGTTTTTGTTTCACGTTTTATTTATTTTTATTCTTTAAATCACAACCTCAGTAAATGGTTTTTGGGATACCTCCCCCCCCCCTCAGGTGACCCTCCATTCTCTCACACCCCACTCTTGGTTGTTGGCTAATCTGTGTTAAGTCCATTAGTTTCTTTATTTCCTATGGTAGTGTCCTTTTACTGGGTGAGGGACTGTGTTCTTGGAACCAGGTGAGCCTTGATGGTAGGTTTTCAGTCTTAAGTTTAGATTGGGCAGCCAGTCTATATTTGTGGTCTTTCCATGGAGGCTGCCTTCCCCAACCCCATCTCTGTTGTTTTGCTACTTTACCTTATGTTTCTGGTGTCAAATTTAGTGGGTCTCACCCCCCTGCCATTGTCGGTGTGGAAACAGGCAATCGTGATTGGCCATTGTAGATTGTCTCTTCTACCTCAGTTTGCAACTTTGTTTTGGGACCGATACCCCCAGTCTTTGGCTTTCCTTTCCTCTCCCATAGTGTGGGGAGGGGCATCTTGTTCTCCTAGAAGGCATCTCCGAAATGAGGTCTAGGGTTTCCAGACCCAGTGACCATATAGATGTGTTTGAGATATCAAGTTTCTATAGATGTTTCTCCTGTCTTGCAAGAATTCATTCAGTTCTTTTGATTGTCCATCAGCTGTGTTCAGCTCAGACTTGTGGGGTGGATTTTTACCTGGTCTCTCACCCATTTTATATGGGGTTTGTGTTATATATGTTCTTGCTCCTCCTGGAGATTAGCTGGAGAGGGAAATGGAGGAGCATACCCCCTCTCCTTGCACCCCACTCCCCCCCCAACTTGTCTGCACATGCTGGTACCTCCTTGCATGTGGGTGGGGCCCAAATGTCCATGTATGTGCTGTCCCATCCCCCCTTGGACTGGAAGGCTAGGGGCAAATGACTTGGCCAATCCAGGCTGCAGATGGCTGCCCTGTGCAACAACCATCTGCTGGTGGATGGGGCTAAAACCTCATCTGGGGCCCCTTTTGGGGATCTCCAGGCTTGGGGGGGCTTACCCTAGGGTCTTCTCTCTGCCTTTGCTCCCCACTGGCTAGGAGTGGCAGGGGAGGAGCCCTGGGCCACATGAAGGCAGCTGGGCTTACCCGGCTACCCCGGGGGAGCAGCTGGCCGGCACCCACTGTGCCCTCTGTATGAGGGAGACCTCACCAAGGTCTCCCATCAAGTATGGCGACCTGGAAGGGGTGCGGCCCCTCCCACCCAAACCTGAGGTGGAAGGGGAGGAGCCCTGGGCCACATGGAGGCAGCCAGACTGACCCAGCTACCTCCCAGGGGGGAAGCAGCTGGCCTGCACCCCACTGCACTCTCTGTACAAGAGGACGCTACCTCACTGAGGCCTCTCATCCATGTGCAGTGAAGAAATCAATTTTGAAGGAAAATTTTTTAAACACCAACAATTTGTCACATAGAAGAGTTTCCAGAAAGGAAAATGCTTTTCCTCATTTAATATAGTTAAGCAAAATCTAACAGTCAACAGAAAATTAAAAAGATTAATGCATCATTCATCCATCCATTCACTCAATATTTACTTAGTATCAGTACTAGATTATGTGGATACTATGGAAATAGATACCATCTTTTTATCCTCAAAGAATTCACTCTAAAATGGAAAAAAATATGAATCATAATTTTTGAATTCCTTTCTGGAAAAGTAATCTTAACTTACAGCACTGTATATAATTCAGGGGTATATGTTCACACATTTTCAGATGTAAATTAACATATCATACCCAACAATAAAACATCGATAATCCTTCATCACATAGCACTGAACCTCTTCCTCCTGTTGTCTACCTTCATTTTCCCTCTGTCATTTTCTGTAGCCTAATGTAGACATCAGGTTTGTAACAGGGTTAGGTTTTGTCTCTTCCGTTGCTTTCATTCTTTATATTATACCTATAAATCAAGTCATACAGTGTTTGCCTTTTTCCTCTGACTTAATTCACTTAGAATAATCCTCTTCAGTTCCATCCATGTTGTTTCAAATATCAATACTTCAACTTTTATATAGCTGACCAGTATTCCACTGAGTATGAACACATGGCATTTTAATGCACTCATCTGTTGTTGGGCACATAGACTGTTTCCATAGCTTGCCTAATGTGAACAGTGTTGAAATAAACACAGACATAGACATATGATATATCCCTTTGAACTAGGGTTTTTATGCTCCACAGGTAGATAAATAGAAGTGGAATTACTTGATCATAGGGTAGATCTATTTTTAATGTTTTGACAAATCTCCATACTGTTTTCTTTTGTAGATGGTTTAATCTTCATTTCCACCATGGTGAATGAGTGTTCCTTTGTTCCACACATCCTGGTCATTTTGATGTTACTAACCATGTTGATATGGGTCATTCTCTTTGGTATGATGGTGTAGCGCACTGTCATTTGAATTACATGTCTTTCATGATAACTGCTAATGAATATTTTTTCTTGAGTCTATTGTCATCTGTTTGTCTTCTTTGGAGAATTGTCTATTAAAAACTCTTGCCCTCTTTTTCTTATTGTGCTATTTATGTTTGCTGTTTTGATTAGTTCTATGTATATCTTGGAATATTAGCAAATTGTTGGATATATAATGTACAAATATCATTGATAGTTTTGCTTCAGTTTAAAGAGAGTTTCTTTTGTGTGCAGTGATTTTTTTTAGATTGATGCACTCTCATTTATTCCATGTTTCTTTTGCTTGTAAAAACTGACAATGAATTGACTAAATGTGTTCTGTTTTTCCAAAAGCAGTTTTTCTGTTGTTTTAAGACTATAATCATTGTCTAGTGCCCACCCAGTCTCTTGCTGCCATTTTTAGCTGAAGTTCATTCTGTCTGAGCATAAGTATGTGTTTCTTTTCCTTTTTTTTAAGGCACAATCTGCTTTTAAGATTGTTTTCCAAATTTTTACTTTGAGCTTATGGTTATCTTTAGAACTCAGATGAGTCTCTGGAGCAGAATTTTTTTTTTTTTTTGTATCTGTCCCAATGGGCCACTCTATACCTTTTGATTGGTGTCAATTTATATTAAGGTTGATGAGTGCTATTTGAGTGTTTGCTACTGCCATTTTGTCTTTACTGTTTTCTTTATATTAAATTCCTTGGTGGCTTTTTTTTTTTTTTTTTTTTTTTTTTTTTTTTTTTTTTTTTTTTTTTTTTTTTTTTTAGTTTTTTGGCTTAGATAGGAGAGTTCTTGTCAACACTCCCTATAGGGTAGACCTAGTGTTGGTAATCCTTCAGTATGCTTGTCTTAGAAAATCTATTTCACATGTGAAAGATTTGTGCAGGTTATAGTATTCTTGGATCAGTCTTTAATCTTTGAATATTCTGAATATTTTCTATCTTTTTCTTCTGATATGTAAAATTTCTTTTAAGAAGTTTAAAATTTGATGGGAGGACCTTCCTAATTTACCATCCCTGATGCCCCCAGTTATATAGTGTCATGATAGTTTCATGACACTATGTCTTGGTGTAAGTTTCATTGCATTTAAACAATATGTTATTGCAGTTTAATTGATTTATGCATTTATTTCCTCCCTCAGATTTGAGGATATTTCCCTTTTTTTTTTTTTTTTCGAATGAGATTTTTTGGTTCCTTCCATTTCTTTTCTCCTTCACATTTCACTTATGTTACTTTAGTTAATGGATCATATAGTTCTCAAAGTTTTTCTTTTTTGTGTGCATTTTCTGTCTTCCACCCAATCTTTTTTGGATTACCATCTTAGAAGTCTCTGATTTAATTATCCATTTGATCTATTTTGCTTCCAAAGCATTCTCTAGAGCTTTTGATTTTATTAATTGATTTTTTACACACTGCATCTGTTCTAAAGTTGCCATTTTTTTGTATTAATTTTATTTCTGAGATCATTTGTTTTTCTGAATTTTGTTTGTTTAATTTTTCTGAGATTTCTTGTATACATTGACTTGTATACTGCATTTTTTCTCATTTTTGAGTGTCCATATTATTGTGATTTTGACCTTGCTATCTAATTATAACTCTATACTCTTCACAGATTTTGGCTGGAGCTGAAGAATTTTTTCTTGTGGTGTCATATTCCCTAGAAGTCTCATTTTGCCAGATGTTATTATTTTGTCTACCCACTTTGTTACCTTAAATTCCCCTATGTATATGTATGTATATATACATACATATATGTATATGTGTGTGTGTCTATATAGCAATAAATTGGTTACTTAGAGTTGAACTAATTTTATCTTTCTCACATGTAGTGCTAGAGTTTTATTTTATTTATGTCCTTTGCTCTGTTTTGGGGTACTCAGACAGGTTTTCGCAGGCTCTTTGTCAGCTTGGCAGGGAAAGTGTTTGGAGATGTCCAATCACTATTAAAGGTTTTGGTGTAGGATTAACTAGATTGTAATTATGAAAACCCAGATATTTGTCCTCTGTGGTGTATCAAATCCATGACTCAGCAGTCTATATACTGTCAGTGTGCTTCGCAAGGTTAGCTCCAGTCTCCAGAGATGGGGTATAGAAATTGAAGTCCAGTAGATGGAACATCCCAGCAATTTTACTTGGATTTTTTTTTTTTTTTTTTTTTTTTTTTTTTTTTTTTTTTTTTTTTTGCTTAAGTGTGTGTACCTCCATACCATTTCCAATTTCCCTTTCTCAGGGCACCTGTCTGAGCTTAGTTCTGTTGTTTATGGCTCTTGCTCTGGATCATAGTCTCTCCACCCACCGAATGTTCTGGGTAGTGTGAATTACCTCCCTGTGTTTCCTGGAACAGTTTGTGCTGTTGTCTGGTACCCAAGCGGCATTTCATTTTCATCATGAGCCAGGGATTTTCTTGGTGGCATATACCTATGGTTCACTATTAACTGTGCCTCTTGAAATTTGCCATCATGATTATATCAGCTTCCAAATCTCCAATGTGAATCTGACATAGATGTGGCTGCCCTACTTTCACAAAGTAATTTATTAAATTTTGGGTTAATAGCAAAAAAATAATTATTACATGTGCACACAAAATATAATTATTTCATCTGCCCCTCAGAACATTGTAATTATATTTTATAATATTATATATTTTGGAGAAATGATAAGATATGAACTGGTCCTATAATTACTGGTCTAAGTGATATCTAGTAGGATAAAAAAGCACTAAGATGAGGAAAAATAAAACCTTTAGCCTACCTGTGATAATTATAAAAGTTTTCCCACATATTTAATTCTTATAAATCCTATGTACTATAGTTTTTGAGTTTAATCTGCTCAGTTATTTTATGTTTACAAGTAAACCATAATTTCTCCTTGTATATTTTTCACCTCCTCATAATTATGTCTATGCTTGTTAGTCAAAATTATAAAGATTTGGAACAGTTAGCCATAGAAAGAGGAAAACACTCCATAGAGAATTGCTACTTTAACAACATTTTAACTAGTGGCAATTGAAATAGCACTTGCTACCTCAATTGGCAAAAATGTAACATGATTGCAGTTGTAAAGGGGTATATGCTGGTGTGCAGAGATAAGTGGGGAGAATGACTCAAAGTGATCAGTGAAATGAGGGATTAGTGTAGGTAGCATTATCATAACACATTTTTTTTCTTAAAACATCATTCTTGATACTGAAAAGAAAATGAGTCATGAGTATGGAGAGGCAAGAATAATAAATAGAATTAGTCAACAAATATGACATCAAACAAAATATTTTCCACAATTGAGGTATATTTTAGACATTAGACTACATAATGATGGAATATGAGATATGAGGAAAATAATAAGTTCTTGTTTCTAAGTAAATCACTTGTCATCTGTGTCTTTAGGCAAGACATTTATACCTAGAGCCTCAGGCATATGTTTCTAAACTCAGAAATAAATACTTTGGACAAGGCAACTTTTAAAATCTTATTCAGCTATTACAAAAAAAAAAAAAAAGACTACAAAGGGAGCTGCTGGTAACATTGCTGAGAAGAATAAAACCTACCTTTATCTGTATTGCTAACACATTATCT
Organism: Uropsilus gracilis; assembly: GCA_004024945.1. Classification (NCBI taxonomy): domain Eukaryota; kingdom Metazoa; phylum Chordata; class Mammalia; order Eulipotyphla; family Talpidae; genus Uropsilus; species Uropsilus gracilis. The sequence continues at coordinate 118,677 of PVHY01000096.1, read as the reverse complement.
GACTTTGAGCAAAAATATTCATTCATTCATTCATTCCATGTTCCAGCACCCCAGCACTATGTGAGGGATATAATGATGAAAACTTGGGATGAGGATCCTGCTCTATAGTGATTCCCATTGTAGAAAAGGAGAGAAACAAATTTTAGAGAAGATAAATATTGATTTGGATAATGTCCTAAAGGCAAAAAATGGAAGGGAATACTGTGAAGCAATCTTCCCTTAAGAGGTGAAATTTGATTTGAGATCAGGGACAGGATGAACCAGCCATTAATACTACCGAAAAAAGGCATTCCTAACAAGGAGAAGAGTAAGAGTCAAGGTCCAAAGGTGAAAAAGGTTGACTTCTGATAAGCAGAAAAACTCTAATATGAACTTCTGTTTTTCTGTATAATAAAGTGGAAGAGGTGAGCTAGATCAATGTTTTTTCCCTTAAGAGAAAGTTTGAACAATACAGACTTCAAAGTTTCACCCCAAGCTAGTGAATCAGAATTTTGGAACTGCTTGAAGAGAATCTTAAAGTATCTTGGTATACCAGAGATGTAAACTAAATGGCTTTAAATATCCTTTTTGTCTCTAATATTCTATGACACTATAGAAACGTCTCTGTTTTAATTTTTTATGTAAACAGGCACATATCAATTGCATCTGTTATTGTATTTCAATTAAAGCAAGGCATTAAAAGGAAGACACTAAAATGCTACACAAAGCATAAAATAATAATGTATAGTTCTAAGTTGTTCAATCAACACTTCATAGAGGAAGAAAAATATCAGATGAACCAATGTCTCTACTTGTCTAACTCCCACTAAGCTTTCAAATGTCATTTATAATTAATTCCTAGTATGTAGTAGAGTGCATGGCACTTGGTAATTTCTACACACATATCTATTAGATAAAATATGGCAATCTGAAACTAAATAAAACACTTATTTGATGCATCAAAATTCAGACTGCAAGTGGAGTTGATATGTGGGAGATGGTAAACAGTGAATCTAAATCTTCTAGCTCCTTGTTCTTTTTCCTGTTTTGCAAGATGAATCCCCAAATTCATAGAAAGCCAAGTATTAAATGAGCACTAATGAGTATATTTGGCAATGTAACTCACCAATCTAACAAAAATGATATATCATATACCAGACAGCATTCAAAATGTATATTGACAGTGTTAAAAGGTTTTATAACTAACTCATCTATTTTTTTACTTTCTTTGATCTTTTTTTAATTGATTGCACACACACACACACACACACACACACATATATATATATATATATATATATATATATATATATATATATATATATATATACATCATTGCCTACCCCAAGGTTCCCCCACCACCTTATGACCAGTGAACCATCATCTTAATCTCTTATGCCCATGCCTTCTTTAATTTTACCCCCTTTCCCTCTCTGGCTCTATGATTTCACTCAGGTAACAGTTACTTTTAAATTTTCTTTGCCCTTTTGTTTGTTTGTTTTTCCTATATCCTGCATATACATGAAATCATCCAATATTTCTCTTTTCCTTTCTGGCTTATTTCTGCAAACATGATTCCTTCTAGATTCATCCATGTTATCACAACTGCATCAAATTGTCTTTTTTGATTGATAACTAATATTCCATTGTGTACTTATACTACAACTTTCTGATCCATTCATCTGTTTGGGTTGTTTCCATATTCTGGATATTATAAATAGTGTTGCAATAAACATCCGAGTACAGGTGTCCTTTTGAATTAATATTTTTATGTCCTTTGGGTAGACTTCTGGAAGTGGGATTGCTGGGTCAAACAATAGTTCTATTTTCAGTTGTTTAAGGGTCCTCCATATAGCTTTACATTGTGGTTGGACCGGTTTGCATACCCACCAGCAGTGGAAAAGTGTTCCATTTTCTCCACATCCATGCCAACACTTGTTGTTGCTCATTAAAAAACAAAACAAAACAGACATTATATAAGAAAATAGAATCAATATTCTGAAATTTTACTGAGCAGAATATAACTGACAGAAAACATGTACAGTATAGGTAGTGCAACTATTTTATTTAGATTTAATACATTTTTCAGAATGCACATGAAAATTTTAAAGATGCATAATATACAGTGAATGAGGTTGGGATTCATGCCCTTTAGGGAAACAGGAAACCTAAAAGGAAACCAAACAGGGCTTATCCATGGTGATTCATGTTGGCCAGTTAGGGTATCAAATTGAAAATATTCTTCAAAAGTCAGTTCTATCAGTTTCCCTAGTGACTTATTTTAATTTTAAGGGGAAAATTTACAAAATTAGCATCACATATGTGGTCTTCTATTTAACATTTATAGGAGGACGGTGCTATTAATGAACATTGATGCAACTTCATTTGTGTTCTGTCTTGGAATTATATAGTATTCTTTGAATTATTCTTTGAAGTAGTTTATCACATATTGTTCATTTCTCTCCTCTTTTTCACAACAAAAGTATAACCCTTAATAAAAAAAGTTTCTAATGTGTCATGTGATCAATAGATATAAGTACCTTCATTTTTTAAATTAGTCTGAGGCTATTTTCTTTTTACTGTTGTATAAACAGGGAATTGAAGGGTAAAATAGTTAAAACTTAATGCTATAGTGCTAATGTGGCTTTTAAATCACGTCAGCTGCAATCACTGCATTATAATTAACAATTTATTGAACCAGCAATAAAATGAACATCACATTACTTCTTAAAGCAGCAGAATAAAATGGCTAATAAATAGCATAAGCCAGACAAATTGCAGAGTAATAGAAATTTTCTTAAGATTTATAGTGTGCAGAAAGATGGATGTGCTATTAGTAGGAGCTCCAATACTTGACAAAATTCTTTTACAAAGACATTGTTACCATGCATGTCAGAGTTCACAAGTCTAAGTGGTTTATCCAAATTTCAGCTCTCTGCTATTACAGGGGAAAATACTCATTACAAGGTTTTGAAACTGCAAGCAATGTGTACATTTGCCAACATTCAAACTGCTACTGCCAAAAAGATACTAAAATATTTTATAAACTGTCAAATAACAAGTCTGCTAGCTTAATCTGAGTCTATTTTATAGTATACAGACTGTAAAAACTATTACATTAATTTACTTCCAGCAAAACTTTTAGAGAGCAGAAAACAACCCATACAGTGGCTGAACAAATAAACTGATTTTTTTCACCTTTGGGAACCCCAACTATGTCATACTTTTGTTGGGGAAGCCTCATAGTTTTTCTCAAATGCAGATATATTCCCCTTGCCAACTGGCCGTTCTAAAAGAATGTATTGAAGAAAGTGAGAACACAGAAATAGATTAGAGTATTTCTACATTTTCTCACCATTATAACAAGAAGATATTGATGGTGAAATGAAATCTCCATACTTCTGCAGATAATAAGTATTGTTATGCTTAGTTTTGAACATGGAATGATTATGTACATAATTTAGAAAAAATGAACTATTTTATTATGTGAAAATATGAAAATTTTAAAAAATGTGTAAGGAATTTTACCTTCTTTATTTTTTTAAATAGTAATTTAAAAATTAAAAAATTATTTTTGAATACATGATGCCTACATGTAGTAGCAGTAGCAGTAGCAATAGAAGTAGAAGTAGTAGTAGTAGTAGAATAGTTATGATAGCCGTAAGTAGGTTTATGGTCTCTATTAAAATATGAAAAGAGTTGACTTCATAGAATTTTGTTACAAATTTTGTTCATATGTGGATCATGGTTTGGACATATAATGTAAATTATTCATCAATATGTGTAGAAATCTAAATACTAAATGAAATATATAGTAATATATACTCACTACTATTAAATAAGATTATTGTAGTTAAGCTGAATGACACCTTGTAATGATGTGCTTGCACTGACAGCAGAGGATAAAATATGATTTACCCATCATATTACATTGTCACTGATGAGTGCCAACTAATGTATACATGTGGTGTTCACTAGATTATTTAATAAATGGGTACTTTATTTTATTTATTTTTTTTTTTGGTGATATGATACTCTTAGGACTCTTCGCATTTGGGTATGATTTATGAGCAGAGGGATAAAGTATATTTATGTCAAACTCTCTGTAAAGTGACCAGCCTTGGTCACTAAGAGATAGTGTTTCCTTAAAAGTGAGAAACAGGTAAGTTACTATAAAATATAAATGATGAGGTTCCCCAAGTTCATGTTTTCTCAACTGTAGTCACAACTTAGAGTATGTATATTATACATGGAAGCTGTGTCTATAGAATATTCTCTCTAAGAACATTCTGATGATCTGGACACTGGCATTACTTTGAGTATTAAACCCTCTCTTCCTTCTAAATTTGGTGCACAGTCTCTGGTTAATTTGTAAATAAGGACAAAATCTCAAACTTTTCATAATTCTTATGAATTTCAAAAAGGAGACAGATTAAAAGCATTTTTCTACAATTTAGTGTTAAAGTTCTTAGCTTAAAGTTCCTAAGTAGCTTATAACTTCACAGTTTGGATAAGTAAACCAGGCAAATACAAATAATACAGAGCAAAAAGGAAAACATGCCATCAGAGACCTGAGATATCCTGCTGCCAGATAATCAGAGGAGGAAAATAGCACAGGAGGATAATCAGAGACATTTCAAAGAAAGGATGAGGTTAAAAGATGTGTAGGGATTTGAAAGACGAATATAAAAGAAGAAATAAAACATTAGTTCCTCTAACAGGCAATTGAGCAACATTTCCTTGGCAGGGAAGTTTGGAAATGGTAGCAGTGGCATAGCATCTAGCTTAGCTGAAGAGTGGAAAGAAAAAACAAAATGGTGGTGAGGTTTGAAAATACAGAAAAGGTGCTGCAGGTAAACAGATGACTTTAAATTGTTTTGAGTAAATTTTGGAAATAATTATAGCTTTTAAATGTGATATGCATGATTTTATTTTTATCTAGATGATTAGAGAAATATGTTATGTCTGAGTGTTGTAATGCTAAGAAGGCAAGTTGAAATCAGACCTCAAATCTGTCCTCAGTGCATTAGTCTAACAGAAATCTTTAACTTAATTTTCTTTTTTAACCACAAAACTTTGTGCAAAGTAGAATAGCAGTAATTAAAATGACAAAAATAGTGTCTTTCTGGTAGAAAAAAGGAAAATATGATTGACATTTTGTCTTCTCTCTCAGCCTCTTCCACTGACTACATATTTTTGTTCCCTGAAACACAGAGATTCTCTGAGTTTTCAGAATACAATTTCAAATCACTCTTTTACCTGTACATTCAACAAAGGATTAGAACAGGTATGTTATTTTTGGCTAAAATATCATGTCAATAAATTCAGAACAATAAGATTTATTCAAAAATTATTAATTTTATATCTTGCCTATGGCTACATCTGCTTACCCTTCTTACATAAAATAAGAAAAAGCACAAATTCATAGCAACCTATACTCCTTTATACTACACACTTACATACTGACTAGCCACAGCTAAAATAATTTTAAAGGGACCTGCCATTGATAACTGAAAGTAGTTAGAATATTCCCAAAACCAACTAATGATGCCTACATGTTTCTCCCCACATTTTTGATATATTTTTATTTACTGCCTGTACTCTGACTTTTCAATGTCTTTGCTATAACATATAGATTCATTGGCACAAACAAAACTCAAAATATCATATATTAGAGACACTCTAAATTACTCCTTTCAACTATTGTGAAAAATAAAATGCTACTGTGCCTTTTACCAAAGGGACTGATTTTTAGTACTCTTATTTTCTTACATGACAAATGATTTTGTTACAGAATTTCCCTAGTAAGAATTTTGAATTTATCACTTAGTTTTGTGATAAAATTTCAAAGCCAATATAGAGTAGAGAAGCTTAACATATACAAAAAGTTAAAGTTGATTATAATGGCCATTCTTCTCTCTAAGAAATAATTTTAATTGTATAAAATCTAAGAAACTAATCATAAATCAAAAAATGTGTTTAAAATTTTTGAAAATCAAGTAAAGTGAAAAAAAAATCACGATTCCTTTATCTAAAATAGAAAACAGTAACTGGCACATGTCTTAGAATATTAACATGCATCAGATGTGCACTGCAAATTACTGAATTACTAAATCAAATTCTGTCATGGTATCCCTTGGAGGAGAAAGGTACATTTACTTTGCCAATGTTAACTTTGATTGTTGCTAATCAAGTTACCAATTATTCCTTTAACTAACCAAGAAAATGGAGGGGAAAAATAGAGGAGAGAAAACTTAAACATAAAAATGCACAGACACACATACACATACAGGTACATATGAATGTATATCCTCTTTAGTAGTAATGACAGAGCTGGATAGAGGTCATTCCCCAGGTCTTTTTACTGACACCTAAAAATATGATCATGTAACTTTTGTTTAAATGCATTAAGAGCAGATCAGCTTCAGGTTCTGAACATTTTCTGAAAGCTTTACTTGTTCCCATCCCAAATAACAATTTCTCTGAAAGTGATCATCTCCATTGGCCTGGGAATGAGGGTTTCCTAGAACAAGGAGCTTCATTACTAAAAATGGGAAAGTTTTGGGCAAACATGAATAATCCTGCCCAAGAGAAACCTCTGTAATAAGGCCCATTAAGCATAATGCCAGGAATAATTATTAACCACCATTTCCATTAACTTTTCGTATTGTTTTTTATCTATTCTGTGTTCAAGAAACAAATGGCCTAAGATCGATCTTCTTGTTTTCATGGATCCACCTAATTCCAGTTTTCATTTGCCCAAACTGCCCCCTTTTTATCCTCCCAGCTTCTCTCAAGCAGTTTTCTAATCATTTGGAAAAGTTATATACAGATTTTCCCTGCATCTGAAAGCTGAGTACTCCTAAACAACCTAACTTGAAATGACAGTACAGTGAAGGATCACTTACCATTGATGAGTAGGGAAAACATGTTTTAGTATTTGTGGAACCAAAAATTAACCTACCAAATTATATCAAATAGCATATAAACTAAAATAACACTGACCTATACTAAAAACAGGAATTATATGCTATATGAACATCCTATCTAAAGTAGTTCCAAGGAAGGAGCTGGTAGGGCCAGTCTTACTGCTCAGGCTATGTGCCGCCTCAATGACAGCTGCTGTAAACATGCCTTAATGCTAACTTAAGTTGTTCAACGTTATATATAAGGCTGATATAAGGCTGACAATCTTTTTTTTTTTTATTTCTTTAGAGAAAATAAAAACTTATATAGGCCTTTCAAAAGTCAAGGAAATATAATACAAACTTTTGAAGAGTGGGATTACCTACATTTAGGAAAGTCCTCAAGTCTCATTCATAGTAAGGTTATAAAAACTTGTTAGTACATGATCTAATCCATTGCCCAGCAAACTTGAATCTTTCAGGTGGAGAACTTGACCCACGTGTAAACACTAAAACTCTAGTTATATACTTTCTTGTAGTAGGAAGTCAAGTGGACCAAGTATTCTATTTGTCTTGACTATCATATTCTCACGGGAGGCCTCGTGATTTCCTTATTTAGTGATTCATTTTTATCTCAATCTTCAGGTCCAAACAAGCTTTTGATTCAGTGTCATAAGCAGCCTGAAAAGTCATTTCTTAGACTTGACTCCAAAGATAGCAAGGCTACTTGATGCCCCACTCCCTGCTAGATTGATTCCTGCTGTGATGTCCCACTGTGGACCTCTGTTGTTCTTGGGATATCTAAATTGATGATGGATAGATTACATTCATTTACCTTTTTAGGATTCTTAGAGAACTGTGTCCAAGTGTCCAAGTTCAGTTCACAATAGTAGTATATGCAACAGACTTCAAGTTCACAGAGCTGATATTGTTTCTGAAAGTACAGAACTCTTCTTCATGCCATTATTTCTTGTTCTCAGCTGAATTCTGACCCTAAACTCCAGTCCTAGGGTTAGGTGGACAGACTAAAGAAAAATATTGTTGACTATCACCCTACATGGTACTCTTAAGTATCACAAAGCTATACTCTCAAATTATGTTCAAGAACATTAAAAAGAAAAAAAAATAACCTATCTCTTACCACTAATTACAAGAGTAGTAAAGATTCTAGAACTTAGTTAATGAATGATAAAGTTACTCAAATGTGAGTTAATTTACATTAATTAGATGTGCATTCCTTTAACTATCCAATTCTAGAGGCATATCTGATACAAGGATGACAGATAAATTACACAATCTATCAATAACTCACATTTCTATGCCCAGGCAGACATCAATAATCAATTACAGAACAGTAAGCTATTGGGTTTCTATAAGGACTTATAGTTTTTTAGTCCAATTTCTCTAGGAAGTTGCTACAAATGCAGTCAATATGAAACTTATTTGTCATGCTCAATCTAGTGACATGCTTCATATTTCTAATGACATGCCCTACTGTGAATCATTGTGTGAATATAGTGACTCTAATAGTTACTCTCCATATAGAAATATTCTCCTCTCTAGGTTCTCTCTTCTGCTTCTCATTTTAATCATCCTACTTACCCACTGTCAAATTTTTAACCAACTGAACTTCATCTGGACTGTTTTTTACTGACAATTACATCAGAAAGAGAAACTTCTTAGGTACTCTATCTTGATATTAGCTGGATTATTCCTCTAGTCCACATGTTGGAATCTCCCGTTGTTCTCCCTCACCAAAATACAGGCAGTACCAAATATCCACTAAGGTTTCCAAGAGAATAACATCATCCCAGAAGAGGCAAATGTAGGGGACATATTAGCATCACATAGATACCTACTCATGAGGTGCATATTGTTGCCTCTCATTAAAAGTCTTATTTACAAAAGAGATTAGATCATTTAAGAGTGAGAGGAAGAAAAGAGAGGAAGAAAAGAGAGAAAAAATATGCATCATAGCAGCAGATGGTTAAGCACTCTGGAAGTCCTCTCACTGAAGAAATAATTCAAAATGTACATAACTTTCACCTATCCATAATTCACATAGATATGTAAATATCAAAATGTCAATAGTTATGCATGTCTATAAACCTCATCTATTGATGTCTGTATAGCTGAAAAAATAATGTAAGGGTAAAATATTAAAGAATATTTATGAATTTTCATTAAAAAATGTTTTCATTTGTTTATTTGATTCCTGAGATCCAAATTGATCTGTCTTCCAGGACTAGCATAATATACCTCCTGTGTGGGTTCCACTGACCAATTCATCTCCCATTAATAGTTCCTTTCACAAGTCCAGTCCAACTAACATCACTATTACTAGACATACTCCAATACCCAATATATAACAAGTCTTTCCTATATCATATTAAACAATAAATATGTATCATAAGTGAATCTAATAAAGTTTTTAGATTTATCTTGTAGGGAACTTTGAAGTCTAATATCCATTCAGAAACTGACAGTTATTTTTGGGCTTTACTTTCATTTTTGACATAAGTTTAATAAGTCATTTGCTACTCATTATGCTCAAAAACCTCTTGACTTGCATATAACACCAGAGATAGAAATATTTTTAAGTATTCTTTATTCTTTCTAGTTCAGCTGTTTGTCACCCATTGGTGACACCTAAGTAAACAACTTTAGGAATGGTCAGGGTTTTCAGGAATGATGAGAGAGCTTTTGTAGAATTGTTCCTAGTCTGAGTTAACAAGTGAGTTTGGTATTCTCCAGACTTAGCTTAGATTGAAAGGGTCTTAAGTACATCAGGAAGCCAGATGTGCTTAAATGATCAAGAAGATGAGGAAATAAGGAATGCCTCATATAGTCTTCAAACGGTAGAATCCTATAATCTTCTACTGAATCCAGAAGCTAATAAATGGCCCAGAGAAATCTAATCCAGATGGATATGACATATCTGCCTTTTTATCTTTATGTATTACTAACTTTTAGATGACATATTGGAAGATAGGATCAAAAATGGAATCAGATACCTTTCAGTTTGGAATTCCTTCTGGAATGTTCTTGCATGTTAAGCACAAGAAGACAAACATTTACCACAAAGGAGCATTTTTTAAAACTCCAAGCAAAAGTATTTATTGCAAATCATTTGCCTAATTTTTTGGAAACACAAGTTACTTAAAAGTTAACTGAGCAAAGAACCAGAGTTTTCAAATGTGTGGAAAACTGTACTTTGATCACAAATATTTGACTCTCAAATTCCTTCTTTATGCCTTAACAGTGGAAACAAATGCAACATAAGCACTCTTTTCCCATAAATATCAGAATTACATGTGACAAGGTGAGTTAAGTAACTAGTTCACCACCTGGTATATTTTAGTTTCACATCAAATATCTTCCTTTTTTCTTTTATTCATGCCTAAACTAAAAATCACTTCACTTCTCTAGACCCATTTCTTTATATAAAAGTAAGAGAGATAGTGACCTCAAATTATTTACATATTTGAAATCCTGTTACTGTATGATGTACAACACTGTATGCCCATGGCAATTTAAGCAGGGGTTATATTAGGTAAATAAAACCAGTGTGAAAGCTGTATTATTAGCAATAATAAGGAATGAGAAACTAAATAATACATAGCTATAATTAAGAAAGAAAATATTAAAATTTTAAAACAAAAAACATATACCTGCTGAACAACATACTCTTGGGTCAAGTTTGAATTCTTGGCTCAAAAATTTCCAATATCTAATTGAGAACTTTTAAATAAATATTAATTCCAATCACCTGATCATCATCCCAGGTTCTTGACAGGATTGGCAAAGAATGGATCAATTGCAATTTCAAGTCAAACTAATTAGTTACAATCTGTGCAAGGATTTTTTCATGAAAGTTGACATCTCTGGGAAAAAAAATTTTTTTTTGAAGCTATGCAAATTGGCCAAGGGGAAACAGGGAGAGGTAGGGAGACCAAACAGAACAGAAGCAAGAAGATTTTTTTTTTCTTTCTAGCTATATTGTGTTTTGTAAAGAAATGACCTCTCAGCATTCTATTGAAAATCACGCCTTTGTGGCAGACATGTTTTATGTTTTCTCTCTGCCATGAATATGTCTGAGAAACTGCAGAATAAAAATGCAAAATAACAACTATATTTAGATACACTCCCACACAGACTCTAAAGCTTAATATTTCACTGAACACCACATGGAAGGACTGAATTAATACCCCTAACTCTTTTATATCACTCATGCTTCAAAGTTCTGTCATTATAGATTTCTTTGGCCTATATAGTTACAAAGTTAGCTAACAATGGTAATTTTTCTTTAATATAACATTCAATTTTGCTTCAAAAAATATTAGATTTATTTCTGTTTTGACTCTGTATATTCAAGGAATTTTCATTGATGTTGCAATAAATGACAAATTTCTACCAAATAAAAATTAAATATGAGTGATTTTAGACCAATTACTTATAATACAATTCTAAGTATCATAAGATAATCATAAAATCAAAATCATTTATGATATAGGCTATTCTCAACTCTGCAACCAACTACTTATGTTTTATAATACAAATAATTTAACTTCTCTGACCCTCATTCATCCTGTATATAAAATGAGTTTTTGCTGAAGGTGACTTACAAAGTTTATTCTATTTATTTCCTTTTGTTATTTTTAGTAGAATATAATCCTAGAATTGATCACTGAATGCAATTTAAAAAGTATTAGAGAATGAAACCACAGAAAATCGAGGAAGGTTAAGGCTTCACAAAGCACCAGGAGTTTGAACATTTTTTGTATCACATCACATGCAATGCATATGCAGAATATTTTTTGCTTATGTAAAACAAAAGCCAAAAATAATAGGCTATAGCTTAACTAGAAATAGTAAATTCCTACAATATTACCAGAGCTTTTTCGTAGGCAAAGGTAAAAAATAGATCCTACTTCCCCCTGCCCCCCCCACCAAACTTGAAATATTGATAAAAAAGTTAGTCTTTCCTTGACTGATTAATTCATGAAATGTTTAGAGCAATTATTAGTAAAATTATATAATTATAATAGATATAGAATAAAATTTAATTTTCATAAATTAAATCATATTTTTAAAGCCATGTAGCTATTCTATATATTAATTATTTAGTATGTAATAACAGTTATTACTAATAGCTTTGGACAGTCTTTTTATACATAATTCTGTGTCAAATTTCTAAAAGGACATGAGAAATAAACACCAAAATTCTAGCATACTAAGTAGTATAAGTTCCCCCATGTATCACAAAATTACTATTTGGTATGATTTGGTAGGTATAAGTTATTATAATACTGTTACCACTGATTTATGGTGGCCTGAGATTCAAATATCACTTATTAAATAGGAATAGTGCTTCTGGTAGCAGGGAAACCTATTTTCAGGAGCAACAAAAACATGGAGAATTTTGTGAGTTTTTCATTTTGTTTTGTTTTTAAAAAATGGCATTATTTAAGTATATAGACAATTTTAATATCAATGCTTTAGACATACAAATAAAATTGTGTATGTCATGTCAAGAAACCACATTCATATTTACATTGAGTCATTCAATAAGCATTTACTGAGCACTGTATCCTTCTCAACATTGGGTGTGATAATATCCATGAACTGTCTTAAATTATTGCCCAGGAGATTTATAATGCTTTACAGGGAGAGTGTCTTGTCAGTGCCTGAACAGCAGTTCATTTTTCCCAAAGAATGATTTTTTTATATGACCCTCCTTTTGCTACAGCTCAGAGAAGAATTTTGACAAATAGCGAACAGAACAGTGATATGTCCTGAGAGAAAATGAGACACAGTCAAAACAGCTCTCCTCAATTTTCTTTCATTAGTAATGGAGGAAGCCAAGATTTTGCAGAGACTATAAAAAGAAAACAAACATAAAACAGAAATCAATCTATTAAAGACTTAGTAATGAAAGATCATTCCTTCAACAAGTAAATAAGCAAAGCCTAAGTTATTTTATGCAATTAGTAGTAAGATCTGAGAGCAAAAGGCAGGCATTACAGCCCATATACCACAGAATCACATAAAGTAAAAGATAATTTAAATTATACCTTGACATATTTGTCTTCCTTATAAGCATTATTACCAGATCTTTGGTAATGAGGTCATTGAAATATATAACAGAACAAAGGTGAATGTGTATCTGCATATGGGTATGAGCACAACTATGTAACATAAATGTTACATATGTGAGTATATATATCAAATTTCATGTAGATAAATATGCACATACATGTATACAATTGAAGAGTTTGTGACATCATAGGCTTATTTGGACACAGTATTTCCATTATTATATCCAAGATTCTGGTGTCATAAACAGGTGAATCAGATAGGTAATACCTCTTACTGAACCCTTTACACTGAGAAGGATATGGTGGATATAAAAATGTATTTTATGATATTTGCGTCAATGATACGAGGTTTAAATCCTTGTCTGTTAATTAATCTTCCTGAATCAAAGTTGTTACCAGTCCTACCCATTTTAAAAATCACAGCAGACCATAAAAGATATTTTAATTTTATCATTTGTCTGGCCAAGGCCCTGATGATTATGGTCTACTCACTCAATTTACTTAACCAGCTGCTTCTAGATAGGAAGAGAACAAAATAAAAGTGCAGCAAATGAGTGTGTGGTCTTTTGAATACATTGATATCACCCACCGGTTTTCATGATCTAACTGATAACTTTCAATGTCACTCTCTATTTGGGATGAGCATGGGGAAAGTAATAGACTTTTTTTTCTCATACTGTACTAAAGAGATATTTATAAACAGATAACTTTCATTTACATTCCTCTAGATAACAATATATAAAGAAATGTATTCTACACTATGACATTATGCTCATATTCTAGTCAATTTTGAAAACTGAATGAAGCCATTGTTAATTCACTTTTTAAAAGAATTCCTTATATAACCTATAACACATAAAGCAGGGGTTGCATGGTCAAATGACCAGACAAGTAATGTGCAAAAGAAATGTTAATGATAGTTCTGGGGCAAACTGACTGTCTATTGCCATATTTAAAGAAGACACATAGTCCTCAGTTTCAGTCAACTTTGTCTTGTAAAATATATACAGAATGTATTTTCAGAACTCCTCAACTTTTAGAAGAATCTAGAATCAACTTGTAGAATTTTTATATTTACAAATAAATTAACTTACTCAAATTTTAAGTTATTGTTCATGTCAAAGAGAGCAATAATTCACATATTCCATTTTAGACACAGATTAAGATAATGTTCAAAAATTAAGTAGTGAATTAATGATACAGTGTTTTGCCACTGAATGATATTAAATATGGGCAATTTAAGATAATCATTTCATAGTTGGCTCTTTTTGGTTCATCATCAAAGTATTATTGTAAATAAATCAGAAATCGGATGACTATGTTTTCATGTTTTACAATAATTAAAAAATAATACAATTTTATAGTTCTACATGCACAATCAAGTAACTTGACAAAGATGTGAATTCAGTAAGATAATATTTCTTAACTGTACTTTTTTCCCCTCAAGTATGACTCTATTCTCTTTAATGGAAGATGCCAAATGTTAATCAACAAATCAACACTGAAATAGGTATACATGAATCAGTTGGAAAATCACAGAACATAAAGTGTCTGACTGGAAATTGGGAATGTTTGAGGGTTACTGAAATGTAGATATGTAAAGTGGGATCAAAATTTATATTAATGTTAAGGAGGTAGAAAGGAAATTATCTAGATAAAGAAAAAAAATCTCTTGATAACTCAGAGATCTTGAAACTCATTAGATTATATGCTACAAGATAGTATTTTAAGACAATGAGATTTGCCAATTTATAAGAACTGATTCCAGTGTGTAAAGCTTAAGTAAGTATAGTGTCATAAACACGTAGATCAAAGAAGTTATTGAGTACAAAAATAGAAGAGTTATTAAATTTTCATATGAGGAAGAAGTTGTGAAATAGGTTATAGTTTTATTTAATACTTAGTAAAATAAAAAACATTGGTTTTAATTTGATGGAGTATATATTAGTAATATTTCCTTATGAGATTTTTAAATAATAATCTATTTTTTATTTGTTTGGAAGTTTTTACAATAATACATTTTAAAAAGAATGTAATTTGTATTCTAATCAAAAGACAACATAGATACTATAATGGTAATAAAGATGCTGGTGGAAGCCTAGCTGCGTACATTTCTGAGATGCTACTGACATGACTAAAGAAAGCATCTTGAGCAGAGCTGATTTGCATCACCAGCCTTCTCACATGTCCATGGAAGACTTTTTCCCCACTGAATTTGTAACTTTGGGAAGGGAAACTTTGGGAAGGGAGCTATGTGATCTTAGGTCTCCCTTCCTGGTAGTTGGCAGAAGGGTGACTTTCAGAACCAGAGAAGCAATTGCTCCTCCTCCACATTTCCCTGAAGTAGAAAAGGTATCCCTTCAAATAATCCCAACTCAAAGAAATTGAAATATCACAACTCCTGGGGTTGTGGGGAATTATAACTTATTGAAGGAAAAATAAAAACAAGCTACGTTTCATATATTTATATTTGCACTGAAACATCGATACCTTGCTTTTTTTTTTTTCCTATATAATGGAGTTCTCCTATACTATCAGGGATGATTGACATTTTCTGAACTTACTGGTTGTCAATGAATAGGTAAGGCCAGGCTTGGTTTTGTTCTGTACAATCTCACTTAGGAGAAATACCAAAGGGAAAATAATTAAATTCTAACCAGATTCCAATTTATTTGTAAAGAGGATATCTGTTTGAAACATCTTGACACTTTGGTTTCTCCTTGTTCTTTTCCTTTATTCCCCAGAAGGTATTCATCTACACAGTAGCATTCATGTACATAGTGTCCCAGATATTCATATTAATAGTGTCCCAAAACAAAGCTAAAAACTAATAACTCTTTCTTATTTAGGTTGGGTTTTATTTGATGATAAATTCCAAAGTGAAAATTTAGGTGATGAACTAATTGTTTGGTGCTTTGTTGTACTTAGTCAATGACTTTTACTTTTCTTTAAATTTTACAAATGTGTGAAAACACACTCATTTATGTGTATCCTTTTTTGATATTCATTTAGCATTACTCTCTTGTAGTCCATCAATGTTGAAAAAATTGGAATATTTCAACATTTTTGTGGGTGAGAAATATTCTATTGTGTAAGTACATCATGTACCTAAAACCATCTATTTGCAGCCAGGCACTTGGGTTGTTGGCATAGGTTGGCTCTTTTAAGTTATGATGCTGCAGTGAACATAGCTGTGCATATATCTTGTTCAATTAGTGTTTCAAGTTTTTCAGGATCATATGTTAATTCTATTTTTAAATTTTTGAGGCCTCTCCATACTGTTTCCTGAAGTAATTATACTTCCTTGCATTCCCATCAATGACACGAAGTTTCCTTTACTGGAGATAGAATTCAAAATTCTCTTGCATCAAGAGATGTCATCCACATCTTCGAACACAGTGAGGATAGACTGAGCAACAATGAAGGTGACATCGATGAGGAGAGCAAGGACATTGCCAAGAAGTCAGCAGCAAACTCTAAGTCCCATCTCAAAGAAAGGTACAAATACTAGAAGGTATTTCCAGCATCTAAGGAAAGAGTGTCTTTTGGAATTCCTATGAGTGATATGACTTTGATATGCATGTTCTTAAATGTTGATCAAAAGGATTATTCTTGATATAATTCTGGGCAGATTAACCAGGCAGATCTATTTACTTAATGGGCAACTCTAACTTCTTTTTGAACTAACTACAGAAAGCATAAATTTAGGAAAAAACATGTTTAAATTGTATGGAAAAAGATAAAAGTGTACTTTCCTTGGCAATATTATATACACATGTTGATTTTTAACAATGCATACCTGAAACATAGAATAGTGTAATGTTATTCTAATAAAATAAAAAATATTATTACATGGGATACAACTGTGAATTAAGAGTATATGCCTACTAAATAGAAGGCATTAATATGATTACTACTACCAAATTTCCATAGAAAATAATGTAGCAGAAAAATTAGTGACCTACTAAAATAGTCATAGAAAAGTAATTATTTCAAGACTAAAACTCATGATTAAGTACCAGACTGCATGTTCAGTTAGACTGAATGATAGAATCACCTACAATTTAATGGTTAGAAGGCTTCTTTAAAAATTCTCTATAAACATTTAATCTTATTTGTACAAAAATTATTATTGTATGCATTAAATGATATAGATAATATCAGAACTGTGTCACTGTGTCAATAAAGAATTACTAAGTGTCACCTATTAATATAGACATATGGTGTTAAGAGACATAGATGTTATATTATCCTATTAGTGTTTCACTAATTTCTCATCAAAGAAAAAATTTTGTTCTAATGTCTAAAAGTCAAGGAATAACAACAAAAATGGCACTGTGTCATCAATAATATTTTAATGTAAGTAATGCTAGAGTTGAAAATTTCATCATCTCAATGTAAAATAAAATAAGTTTATGTTGAAATTTCTAGATGAATTTTATTTCCTTTCTCCATAAATACTCATTCTGAGATATATTTTGGATAATAATTTACATTGTGGATATTTTCTAGAGCATATACAACCATCTAATTTGCTATTTCTTTTAGAAAAGGTCAGAATTTAGCAGGTCAGTTAGATCAATTATATCTGGTTTGCTTATTTTCTTCATATTACATGAAGATTGAATTCTAAGATCTAAATTGAGGATATCTTGAGCTGGGCACGGTGGCTTGTGCCTGTAAGCTTCAGCCTATGAAGCAGCTGCAGCTAGGGATCGCAGTTCATGTCCTGCTCTGGACAACAGAGCAAGACCAGTCCCAAAAAAAAGATGGGCATGGTGGCACATGCCTATAATCCCAGCTACCTGGGAAGCTGAGGATGGGGATTGTTTGAGTGTGTGGTACCACAGGCAAAAATATCGAGATGTAGTCTCAAAAAAGAGAAATAAAGAAAAGAAAAGAAAAGAAAAGAAAAGAAAAGAAAAGAAAAGAAAAGAAAAGAAAAGAAAAGCAAGGAAGGAAGGAAGGAAGGAAGGAAGGAAGGAAGGAAGGAAGGAAGGAAGGAAGGAAGGAAGGAAGGAAGGAAGGAAGGAAGGAAGGAAGGAAGGAAGGAAGGAAGGAAGGAAGGAAGGAAAATTGAGGATATCTTGAGTGGTACTGGTATTGTTAGCAGGAAATAATCACTATTAGCATCTCATTTATGCACACAACACATACAGAAAAACACTAGTTACTTTAATGAGCGATATCTATTCTTCAAACAGTGTTTGAAAAATTATCTGTCATTAAACATAGACAAAACTCACATACATTATGTGTTCTTTAAATGTCACGATAAACTTGACTTTCTATTGACTACTTATCATTCTTGGAGACAGAAGTCAACTTGTATAGCATATTCCAGGAAGGATGAAAATAATTCCTGTCTGGTGAAACAGAAAGCCCTAAAAATACAATTTCCTGCAATGGTTTAGTCAATTTTGCATATAATCTAAAGTTTATCATAGCTTTATTTAATACCTAATATTACAAAGTTTTTAGCTGGTTTCAATGTTTTGTTGGTTTCCTCATCAATTTACTAGTTGAAAAAGTATTTGTAACTTGCTGTCTTTTTATTTGCACAAGTCATGATTTGAGTCTAGTGAAAATCATCTACTAACAACTAATTATATATATTTTGATATGCCATCAAAGTCAATGTTTGCTTATTTTCAACATAATCTAAAAAATGCTAAGAGTTGTAATTGCTCTTGAAACTCATGGGATTCAAATTTTAAGAAACACAAGTAGTCAAATAAAATGTAATACAATAAATACAGTGTAAATCTGAGGTGATACTCTTGGTAGAACTTATGCTGCTCAAATAATCTATGTATAAAAAGGCATAGATTCTGTTTTCTAGATCTTTTTCTTCATTCCCATTTTCTTTCTCATATGCTATGAACTATTTAAAAATGTCTTTGTGATGAATCCTATCAAGTTCTATAGTTTTACAGTAGTATAAAAGAAATAGATCTTGAGTGGTTTGTAAATATCTATATTAATATACTATTAATTACCAAAATTAATATTTTGACAGGAACATTAATGATACTTTGATTAAATAACAAAAAAATAAGGAGAGAACAATTTGGAGGAGATAATCAGAAAAGGTGTCTATAAGGAGGAACTAAATGAACAGAAACTAAAGACAAAAAGTAACTAGTTTGAGAAATGTATTTTCTTATATTTCTAGAAAAATTTGAACTTGATGCATTGATACTCTAATGTTTGTTATAATGAACTTTAGTGTGTTTTTGAGAAGGAATGTTATGAGTGGGGCAAAGAATTCCAGTAGTTATATATAGGAATACTCTGTGACTATTAAAAGAAATTTATTAGAAAATATTTTCTTGCAAAGTAATTGTATGTGTGACATCATTGTAGATGATAGAGATAAAAAATGAATTGAAAATGTATATATTATATGGTTCCATACTCAGTTTTTATTGTTTGCCCTGGAGATAAAAACTAAATATTCACTTATAAATAAGTGAAACTCCCTTCACCCAAAACACTATTGATTATATCGTCACCATTTTTTTTCCTCTGCTCAGATTGTAGTTTATTTTATTGATTACACACATATATATTTATATCTATATTTGTGTCATTTGTACCCCGAGGTTCTGTCACCCATTAACCACCATCTTAATCTCAGTCTCTTGTTTGTTCTCTCTCTCTCTCTCTCTCTCTCTCATACACACACACACAACACAACAAACATACTCACCTATGCCAGCAGATGTTCAATCATTGCTCCAGTCTTTTGTAAAAGAACAGTTGACTCTTTTGCAGATTTATGTACTACAGGAAAAACATACTGTATTCTATGTACCAGTAAGATGGTCCTGATAGCCTCAAATCTACAGGGGTCTCTTCCTTGCCAGTGACTGGCTTATAATTATATCTGAGACACAAGTCCTAGAGACAACACCTAGAAAAGGCTGACTGGGGAGAATCTAGGAAAAGTTCTCTTCAGTAAAGACACACAGAAGACAATCTTTTATACCCTCTCTAGAGATTGTCATCCCTGCATGTCCTATGACCTTTAAACTAAAAAAATACAATAAAAAAGAATTGCAGAAAAACTAACATTAATATCTATTGAATGTCTTGTTATGTGAAGTAATACATTTCTAGAATCTGATGAGTTTCCCATGGTTCTAAACATCTTAATTCATAATTCCATGTTCAAATGGCCACTGCTCCTTAAAAAACTTATCTCAATTTTTTAAATATATCACCTTTTCTCTGTTTTTACTGTTTTGATTCATATTTCATAATCTCTAAAACATGAGTTTTAGATATACCCCTTCTTGAGTCCTTCTATTCTATTCTCCAGTAGTAGTAGTAGTAGTAGTCTTAGTAGTAGTAGTAGTCTTAGTAGTAGTAGCAGCAGTAACACTTGAAGCAGCAACAGCAGCAGCAGCAGCAGCAGCAGCAGCAGCAGCAGCAGCAGCAGCAGCAGCAGCAGCAGCAGCAGCAGTAGTAGTAGTAGTAGTAGTAATATTTTGTTCAGATTATTCCTCAACCCACAGTCTTTTACTGGTTCATCACTTCTAGCATAATAAACTTTAAAACCCTTGGATAGTTGAAACACTTCATTATTTGATCCAGTATTTCTTTTCTTTTTCTCTGATTTTTCCCTCAAAAACTATTCATTTCATCTACATTCAACAATTGAACTCAAATCTTATTTTGCTAGTAATAGCTATAATAATGATGACTCTTACTCACCAGTGCATTTATTAGTGCTAAAATGCTTATGATAAATAAAAAACAACACAAATTTAGATTCTCAGGGAGACTGTCAGTTCCTTGTTGGGGGGTGATATAATGAAAGAGATGAACCTGTGTACTTGTTCTTCTATATCACAGATAATGTTGTAAAACAGTATTACCTCAATTTTAAAATATGACATTAAGTGATGAAAGTCAATGAATTAGAATAACATTTAAGCAGAATGACAAACTTGAACAGTAGATACTGCATCTCCATTTTACCAATAATGAATAACATTCCATAAAATTCTTAAGATTATGCATTATTGAGTAGCAGAACTGGGATCGGATTCCAGGTGAATAAAATTCCAAGTCAAACTCTTTTTTTTTGCACTACCCATTTTTTTCCCTAGATTTCACACCTCCATATGAAATGAATTAATTACTCAAAAGATTTTAAACTTACTGAATTTCTTCCAAGATAAAATTAAGCTATTTCTTATATATTATGAATTAAAGGAGATGTAGCTGGACTATGCAAAAAGTTGTAAATAATTGCTCTCAAAAGGGTTTCACATAGGACATCTAACATGAGTTACTACAATAAGCAATTTATACTGGATATCTATTTTCCTTTTGCTTTCAATTCTTATGTTACATTCAACAACAGGATAGGAATTAAAAAAAGTTAAACTATTTCCAGTAAAAGTTTTGTCCATAGTTATCAGTATGAACATCACAAGGGAGCTTGCTAAAAATACAGAATTAGATTTTCTGAAATGGCATTTCTTGGATTATCTGTACAAGATCACACACTCACTACTAGTGATATGTAAAATATGTACCTTTTTAGCCTTAACTGCCTGTGACATGATAAGGAGATAAAATTCTCCTACATCAATGACCTTAGACAAATTATTTTCAAATTTACCATTTCCTGGGAATGAACACACAAAATTGTGAATTATATATTTGTTCTTTAGTTTTTTGTAAGTAAAACCATCTTCAGTTTGTAGGCTTATATATATCTAAGGAGACTTGTTTGTTCTAAAGGTAAGTATAGAAGCAAGAGATGATATTCAATTTTTAAATTCTATTAAAATTATCATAGATTCTGCTTGCTGGGGAAAATATTATTGTTAAATTGAATTAACCCTTCAAAGTAATCAAACCAACTTAATTCCTAGAATAGTCTATAAGAGTAATATTGTTTTCCAAGCTACACTGAGATCCTATTCAAAGAGGCTGTTGTGTGTGTGTGTGTGTATGCGTGTGTGCTTTATAAAACTATAAATTTAGAGAAGGAAATCATGTATTTTAACTTGGTACTATGAGCATTTTAATTCTGTTAGGGTCAAAATAATGATAAACATGGATAATAGTAATAATCCCATTCCCCAAAGAGTCCTAGAAATCCTAATTTACTAACTGGTGGCTACTTTCACTAAGTAGAAATACAGTAATTTAATAATCTTACCATAGCAGTTTTCACTAAAGAAAATTAACTAATTCATTAATGCTTATAATTTGCTGAGGCATAGCTGCCATATTTGTAAAATCAGCAGGTTTTGAAAAAATACAAGTTTTTAAATGAATGTTCAGTTTCCTCTTAAACACATAAATGACACAATTACTTAGCTCCCTCTAGTGCCAATTTCTAATATAAGCTTAATTGTAATAACCATATTCACCATGTTTTTGAAGCAAATTAGAATTTTACTTGGCAATAATTAACAAGCAAACTTTCAGGGACTTAATAGATTGCGTTTGGGATCATAACTGAGGAAGATTCAATTGACATAGTCTTCAATAGACTCATGACCATAGTTAAAATTATGGTCTTTTTTGGCACAGTATATTTCATATGTTTCAATTAAAGACAAATTAACCAAGATAGTAGTAAAATAATGCTGATAAGTGAAATTACAGTGTATTATTGAATGCATTCATATACTTCAGTTTGAAATATCTCATTTAATTTGTGGTTTATATTCTGCACTATTAAAACAAACATTTAAAAATCTAAGAATAATGCTTTTATTGATATATATAATAAAATTTCATTTTCAATCATAGATAAAAATAGAATAGACACAATAGTTTTAAACCTAATATCTTAGGATTTTAACTAATAGCTTAGATATATGTAAGTTAATAAAATGACTCATTAACACATATGTACCCTTAGCATTTATTTTAGGCTAGAAACGCAAATATTTTTATATCTATCAGTGATTAATGTGACTTTTCATAGGTATATTGCTTCTTTTTGTGTATTAAAAACAAGATGTCACAGTTTGGTAGAGGAAAGAAAATAACAAGTAGAATTTCAGTCAATTTTTAAAAATGCAATGAAACTAGTAAGCTTTCTAGGGAAACTGGTTTTTCAAACAAGGCTTTACTTTTGTGTTCACTATCTGTTTTTATTTGCTTTTGTTGTTCATTATTTTGTAAGAGAGCCTAAAGGCTAATCAGGACAAAAGAAAGAATTTCTGAATCAGATGATGTGTTCACTGTAAGTCGGTAAAGATAGGGTTTCCATGAATTAGGTTGTTATGAAAAACTAAGATACCTTACTTATAAAACAAACAACTGAATTATAACTTTTTTCCTAATACATTGGTTCTAAAAGTATTCAGAGGCTAAGTCTTTATAAATGAAATATAATACTTGTATTCAATAAGAATACAGACTTCATTCCCAAAAGCTTAAAGTGTTCAAAATCAACATTTTAAATTATTTTGTTTTGAACAACAATTTTATGTCCTAAATAGAAAAATTTTCTTCTAAGTACAACTGGTGAAAAAATAAGCTATCTTTTTTTTCAAACAGACTACAAAGCTACAGGGATTTTTAGAAAGTGTTTATAAGCATTTGCTGTAAGTTTACAAACTTAATGAGAACAATTTTAGCAATATTTTTAAATATTTTAGAATTTAAGCAAGTATATTTATGTTAATATGATTATAATCTCTTAAGCATTTCTACTTTGAAATCTTTAGCAGATAAAATCCAGTAACTACATATGGCAATCTAATTATATTGTTAATATTTTAGAATTTATCACTCCTCTTCATCTTTGAGTCAACAAAAGGTAACAACCTTACCTCCCAAAGGGTAAGGTTTTCTACATACTTGCTAAAAACTAAGCAATTTGCTCTCTTTATTTTCAAAGGAGTAATCAATTTTCTATTTTATTTGCCTATTGCCAATAATTTCTTTGAAAAGCTAACACTGATCACTCTTGTAAATGCCTTCTTCATTTTTAACTCAATAGGCTTACATCACAGAATATAATCACTCATTTCTGACTGAATCAAAACCTAATAGGATGGCAACAACAAAAGCAATATAAAACTTCTGTTATGTTTTCTTGAGCTTTTTTGAATTTATACATCTAGTCCATCCAATAACTCTATGAATTAGTTATTTTTAATTTAGAGATAAGGAAAATGAAGTGTAGTAGATGAGGAAAGAATGTAAGTGTCCACTTAATATAGTCAACAGTAGAAAAGCAAAGTTGCAAGAAAAATAAGCAGTACAACTCTAGAAAACGAGTCTCTAGTTGAACAAGTAGGTTCTAAATATGACATCAAGGTTCTGATTAGTAATACAAACCAAACATAAATCTACATTTCACAGTAGGCAGTTTTTGCAGTAATAGTAATTCCTTTATCAAGTGTGACCATCTCCAACAATTCGGCACATACTTATGCCATTTCTCTTAAAAATAAAAGAAGTTCTTTGACTGTCCTAGATCATACTTCTAGTAAAGGAAGAAGGTATTTTTTACTCATAAGCACTAACAATTCATGTTTGTAATTATGAAATTGTGCTATTTTGAGTTCTAAGAAGAGGTGATTAGTTTGAAATTCAGAGAAATGTACTTTTCAATGAAAGTTCAAGTAAAATGTTTAAAATTTAAATCTTAGTCAAAACCCATAAACCAAATATTTCCAACATGTAAGACTTTCATTTGTTCATAATAGTGCCCTTCTAAAATGCTTCCCCCAAGCGAGATACAGTAAACAATGTACTCTCTTAACATTGGATATCATGTAGGGTTTTTGTTGTTGTTGTTGTTTTGTTTTTTTTACTGAAAGAGCAACATAAAAAATAAAATCTCTTTAAAATGTCTCATGAATTGTGCAAAAGTTAACCTGGGTAAAGAAAACAATATCTTACTAGCACTTAATTATATTTGCTGTGGTTCCAATAAGATTAGTTAATAAATTGATGGACATTGAAGCTTAGGTGTTTTGTAGCTAAATTATATCCATAATTTCTAAAACATGTACTATTTTTTCAAGATAGCAATAACACCTGCTGCTAAGTACAAAAATGATTAGCCACAAACCAACCTACTATAGAATATAGAAATGCATTTGCCCAATGAAGAACTAATGGAAATTATGCAGATTATATTTCCTTCCCCGCTGAAGGCAACCAAGCTTCACATCAATAGCAAAATGAAAATATAACTCAAATATGAAAGAATATGTACACAGAGACATAACCAAATCTATTTCTGATTATTCTTAGACATGTTTCTTTTTCATGTAATTATTTGGTAACAAAGAACTGAAATAAAGATTTAAAACATTTGGTGTGTACCTGAACTGCATTAAGTATTCATCAACTAAGGACATTATTTAGCTACCTCATACCTAAAGACATAATCATAATGATAATGCATATTATGCATGCTAGTACAAACCACTGCTTATAATATCTTATTATAATTAGATTTGTTCTATAACCATTTAAAGCACTACTCTGCCAACAACAAAGAACAGATAAGAGTAAGAAAGTAATGCACTTGGTTGATCAAATTTGGGATGTAAATAAGTTATCAAAATAGTCTTAGTATTATAAAGTTTTAGAGAGAATTATTTTAGGATCAACAATATTTTTATAGAATTTGTGATTGAGCAATTCATTACAAAGGTAACTTTTATAATAGATACTTTCCTTCTATCCAAAAGAGAAATAAAAGAAGGATTTTTTTCATCTTCCATCCATCCCCTATTGCAGATAAGCATCACTTGACTCACAGATAACAAAATCTCTTTTCGGTCTGTATGACAGGGAGAAAAAAAAGAAACATCCCTTGAAAGTGAAGTAATTCTGCATATGCTTAAATTTATCTAGATGTGTGTTTCTACTGGTGGCTTTCAGACATTGTGTGAATTCAAAGACCACCACTAAAATAGTATGACAGTTTATTATAAACCATTGTTATCTCCATTAAAAGGAAACATACACACATACACACACACACACACACACACACACAACCTACTGACTGAGAGGGGGGAGGGAAGGGGAAAAAAATTCTACTGACTTTTTTCCCACCACATCCACAACATGGAGGAACAGAGTGGCTGAAGTCAATCCCTCACCTAAAATAAATAAATAAATAAAAACAAAAATAAATGATAAAAATAAAAACTAAGGGGACTCATAATGAATTTCTAGCAAAAATCAGAAGTTTAAAACCAGTTATAGATCTTTAGCACTTCTCTAGAATGCCCAAGAACCAAAATGAGGACAAAAAAGAGGAGCCCATTAACTACAGGCATTGGTCCAGGAAGACCAGCCCCCCAAAGCAGATAGCTCCTTCCAACCCAGACTGAGCTCCAGCCCAGAAGTACCAGCTTTTCACTCAGCAGCTGGAATCTTCATATACCTTCAGGTGAGCAATAAGGACCACAGTGACAGAGATCCGTTACATAAAAGGGGGAAAAGCCGTATGGAACTCCTTTCTATTGTTAAAGTATCTGGGAGACCAGCCCTCTGCAGTAGCCACTGTCCAAGATAGTGAGAGACTCAGGAAAAGCACACAGGCCACATTGCATGCTGGAGACACTGGACACCAGTTGTGGTCTTGGAAGGCCAAGCACAGGAGGCAGTGAGGTCTAAGCAGCACCCAGGAATCCTGCACGCAGAGACCTCTGGGAGATGCACCCAGAAGGAAGCAGAGAAGTGAGTGCCCAGGTGAGCACACTGAGAAACAGATTCTCCCTAGATCCCACAGTTAGAGGCAACCCAGCCTACCACAGAACCACAGGTAAGCATGTGGGTGCACCAGGGTACCACTAGCAGTAGGACTGGGTAAGTAATCACAAAATCTCCCACAGAGTCACAGAAATGGCATGGGCACCCAATGATCGTTACAGGAAAAGGTTCAAGCATGGTTCCCACAATTTGCATAACTAGGTGAAAATGCATGCACTGTTGCTGTAAAATCCTGTGGACCCTGCTACTGGGCAAATAGCTTGCGCACCATGCTGAAGGTGGAAAAAAAAGTAAAAGGGGCACACATGAACCCAGGCAAAACGGTCAGGAGTGCAAAAAAGAAAAAATGAAAAGGTGGGTGCACTGGTCCCAAAGTTTTCACGACTCTTCTGACAAATACAATAGAACTGACAAAAAGTGTGTGCCCTGTTGAAGACTGCACAAAATAGACACATACACAGGCCTCCTGAATCAATGATGATTATTGGGGTACAAATAGAAATCTCAGAGAGACACACTCATAATAACCTTCTGGCAGAAACACACCAAGAGGAAAACCTGGAGACCCCCCAATATCTAATACTACAGTAGCCCACAGCAACCTGGTAGGAACAACTGATGGTCAGCAAAAGCAAGTCAACAGGACCTGAGGGAGAAACTGAGGAGACCTGCACCTCTACTCCTGCCCACCAGCCACTGCAACCCAAGCATTTGGCAGATACTCCTACAACCCAGCAAAACCACCACGAAATCATGCTCCCCAGTATCACTGTTTCCAGTACACCAGAGCAAACCCAAAAGTGTACTACAGGAAGAAGGAAAATCACATATGAACAAATTAATCCCCCTAAAAGCAACACAGCTCAGAAAGGAAGTCAGTCCACTGAAATCAACAATACAGGCACAGAATATATTATTATGACCTGAACAGAAAAATCACCATAATCAAAAAGCTGGAAGATTTAACAGAGAAGACAGAAGTGGACAAAAATTAGAATATACATTTGTAGTAGGAAGTATCAACTCCCCACTCTAGCCAAGGGACAGATCAACAAAACAAAAATAAACAGGGACACAGTAACCCTAAACAAATACCTGCAGTAAATGAGCCTAATTCATCTATAGACCATTTTACCTAGTTAAAAAAAAAAAAAAGAATACACATAATTTTCAAGTGCAATGATCCTGGATGACTCATCAGGATCAGTCATGTACTGGGCCACAAGACCAACATCAACAAATTTACAAAGATTGAAATCATACCAGTGATATTCTCTGACCACAAAGGCATCAAACTAGAATCAATCATGAAAAGAAGGAAAGGATACATCCTAACTCATGGAGACTTAACAGTGGAAAACCCTTAATA
Organism: Uropsilus gracilis; assembly: GCA_004024945.1. Classification (NCBI taxonomy): domain Eukaryota; kingdom Metazoa; phylum Chordata; class Mammalia; order Eulipotyphla; family Talpidae; genus Uropsilus; species Uropsilus gracilis. The sequence continues at coordinate 90,604 of PVHY01000096.1, read as the reverse complement.
ATGGAAAACCCTTCTCTTAATAATGGAAAACCCCTGGATTAATGAGAAAATCAAAGATGAACAAATATTGTGAGATGAAGGACAAGAAGAACATGATCTTCCAGAACATATGGGATACTGCAAAAACACTAATAAGAGAAAGGCATATACCAATATAATCTCATATCAAGAAACAGAAAGAAACCAAAGAAACAATCTAATCACACATCTGAAAGAATTAAGAAAACAACAGCAGAATATCCAAACACCAGTAGAAGAAACGGGGTAATAAAAATTCAAGCAAGAATAAATGAAATAGAAACAAAATAAGGACAATTCAATAAAATCAATGAAACAGGAAACTGGTTCTTTGAAAAAAACAAAATAGGCAAACCCTTAGCTAGGCTTACAAAGAAAAGAAAGAAAACTCAAAGGATCATAAACAAAAGAGGAGAAATTACAAAGGACAAAGCAGAACTCCAAATGATAATCAAAGACTACTATGAACATTTATACACAAACAATTTCAACTATTTTGATGACATAGACATTTTTTTAGAAATATGCACTCATTCAAAACTGGACAAAGAAGAAATAGCCCAAGTAACAAGCAGTGAAACTGAAGCAATAATCAGGACCCTCCCCAAAAACAAAAGTCCTGGACCAGATGGATCAGCAATGAGTTCTACCAGACAATTAAAGACAAAGATGAATTGATGCCTATCTTTAAAAAGTCCTTCAAAAAATGAAAAAGGAACGCTACCAAATACATTTCATGAAGCCAACATTGCACTAACAAACAAAAGGACAAGAAATTTTAAAATGAAGAAAGTAATAACAGAACTGACCCATACAGCAAGAGAGAGGGAGGGAGGATGGGCAAAATTAGGGGAGGGATGCACACCAGTGACTAGGATGACAGATCACAGGTGACCTGGTGGGAGAATGTAACTCAATGTAAGAAAATATATATATCAATAAAAAAGTAAAAAGAGTCACTTAACCATTTTATTAAAAAAAATAACAGCAACAACTTAATCATCTAGTACTTTGCACAAAGTCTGGAAACTGACTTGGCTAAAGAATACATATGTTTCATCAGGGATAAACAGATGGGCTATACTATCTTTTTAAATGCTTATAGATTTGGATTACTTGAAAAGTTAGCAAAATTACTCCCAGGAAAAAAATGCTGAAATGTAATTTCATTAAATATGATTATAACCACTCATTCATTAATAGAAAATCTTAACCATTATCTATCAAGGGGGGAGGGAGAAACAATTGAAAGATCCAAACAGTTTACAGGGCATGTATACTTTTCATATTTTAAAATAATTAAAATAAAAGATATAGTAGGAAAGTATTTTTAGGATTATAGAGGATACAAAAGATAACAGATTAGTATATTCTAAAAATAAGCTAATTTTATTGGTCACTGGTTATTGTAACATACTTTTTTGAATTACATTTAATAATTTTCTGTTTGTTTTTGATACTGACATTCTCCAGATATACTGCAGGAATCTGTTTGATTAAACTTATATAAAAGAGCTTGGAAATCTAAGAACTAACCAATTATAAGCCACCAATATTGAAATTTACATTTGATTAGTGAGTCTGAGAGTGTTTCTATGAAGTTCAATTGAACCTCACTAAACACTGAAATAGTTCACTTGATTTTGAACCATCCACTCCAGTAATAGGAAGTTTTACACTCATTGTACAGGGCAACTTAGATCATTTAAATACATTCTTAATAATAAAGGCTGACTTTTAACTGGTTTCTACAAACCAACATATTAAACAGCACTTGCGGAATCAGATAACTGGTCATTCAATTTACACTCTTCAGCAAAAAGTAGTCTTTGGTTTAAGCCTACCTACTGAGGACAAATCAGCCTGATGACCACAGTGTCAATTCGGCAAATACTAAACTGCTTACTGGAATGAGTCAACTTCAGGACTGCTTAATTGATTTAGTCACATATTCAAAACTTTTGCTTCTTATCCCATTAAAAGTAGCACTAATGAGTGGTTGCTATGACCTTCCAGTGAGAAGCCACAAGTTCCACAACCCCTCAATATTTACCACCCAAATTTAATCTTTTTAATGGACACCTTAAAAGGGATCTGATAGAATATACTAAGAGCTGCCCAGATACTAAAACACTTAGGGAGGCTTTTGATTAATGTTGCATGATTAATCAATTGATTAATACAGTTTTCAATATAGATGTTAGGACACTGTCTACTTTAATCAAACATTCTGAAAATAGTGAAGATAAATGCCATACTTTTGTGTCTGCTAAAAAAATCCTTTGTTTAAAGGTTGTTAATTATGACATAAGCCTTATTTACCATGCTCAAATTTTATCTAATGTTGACATTTTTATACATAGGAACCATTAATGAGATAAGTGAGATCCTTTAGGAAAAGCCATATTTTAATCACTTTAAAAATAATTCATTTAGCCAATTTATGGACACTTTCTACGAGAAATTATTTTAGAATAAAGCGGCAAAATGCATTAAAATCTTCAAGTTTTTATTATTTCCAAGACTGTTTGTAATTTGTGATGATGCTTTCTGCCATACTAAAACTGAAATCTTTATTCCAGTCAAAAATAATCACCCTGTAATTACCATGACAAACTGCCCAAGCTGTATCATCGTGGCCATTTCAACTAATGATATTGTATTAGAATGCCTAGCAATAGACTTCAAATGGAAAATATAATTATGTGCATTAGTTTGTCTAAGCATTTATAAGATCACATATCCATCAGTTTTCAGGTCTCATAAAGAAAGCCATATATCACTGTCACTGTGAGTTTTGTTATTGAAAGAGCAGGTCTTAACAAACTGAGCTTAAGATGTGTATCTTAAATTTCACTTGTTTTGTGGATCACTGAAATCCCTGTTCATTAAGCCAGCATAATTGAGAAGAGCTTTTCCTCTATTTTGCAGGAACCTTGTAACACAGAGCACTTCACACTCTGACCAAATAGAAGTTCAGCCTACCCAAGACAGCTTAATCTGGCCTTTCGTCACCTCTCCTATTTGTGGGCATCTGACTGGCATAAACACTATAGAGGGCTTTCAAACAAGGTATCAAATTAAAGGTTTTATACCATTGTATGCATTGACCCCAAAGAGATTAGAAGAGAAAAAAAAATCACACAAAAAGATATAGATGTGAGCTGTATATGAGGGGTGGAGAAAAAAGCCAACATGGTTCTTTGAAAATATATAACAAACTTAAATGTACTTATAACACAGGATAGTGACACATAGTATTAAATAAAAATATTCATAATTAACTGACAAGACTGTCAACGACAATTGACAAGACTATTAATATGACCTAGACACTGTACACAGAAAACTACAATAATGTCAGAAAAGGTGCTCAGCCTTTTTGTCTCCTAGCTTTCTCACTTGTAAAATAAAGGATGAATTACTTGATATTCTCTGGCTTTGGCTAATATAATATGGGATTCAAAACTAAATTTAGCTAATATTTTTTTCTAGTCATTCAAATGAAAAGATGCATTAAAAAGAAAAATCTATTTGTGCATAATAAGAGAACAATACAGGAAAAAAATCTATTAACAGGTATATGAAGTTCCTCTTCTAACATGGATAATAGTTACACCCCAATGTGTTCGAATTAGAATGTTTTAACTTCTCCTGTTGTATGTTCATTGTCTGAAAGAAGCAATAATTTGTCTGAGATTTACTTCTGAAATATATCATCTGTTCATTATGCTGAAAGTATGTTCAATATACTCTAGCATCCTTAAATCCATCTTCTACTAGTTCTGAAAAGGGAAAATTCACCTCTGTATATAGAAACCTAGTAGAGGTAAGTTTTTCAAGAGCAATAATTGTTGACAGTTAGGGCCAAATAATTTTTTATCATGAGAACTGGATTTTCATGCTGAACACTTAAACATAGCAGGATTTTTAATCTGTATCCACTAGACACTGAAAGCACCTGTGCACACACACAGAGTCATGAAAAATATAAAAATAAATCTTCACATATTGTCGAATGCTCTCCAGAGGCCAAAATCTCTTCCAGTTGAGCATCATTATCTTGGTTCACAGGCAACAAGTAAAAATACTCTTTTAAGGAAAAGCAGAATGCTCTGAACTCATAGATACATAGGTCTCTAAGTAACTCCAAGGTCATTTGTTTCATTCACTTTAAACTAAAGTGAATAGATTTAAGTAACAATATTTTTTGGCATGAATGTGTGTTTCTATTGCTAAATCTAAGAATTCTAAGTTGTACATCTAAGAAACATTTAAAGCATGATTGATTACATAACCCAATTTAAATACACCTGGAAACAAAATGTCAAAGTCAAAGACGTCAGAAAAATCCTAGATAAGATTGTTCTAGCTATGAAAGACAATATTTTTACTTAACAGCCAACTACTTGTCATAACTATCTAGTTCAATTAGGTAATGTATGCATATATTTATATATAGACAAAATTCTGTAGGTTTTATAGTAACTGCTAATTATCATAGTTTTCATAAATCTGTGTGTGTGTGCGCTCAAATCAATACATTGACTTTATAAGTTAGAAAATATCCTTCCTATTTTTCAGATTAGAAAACTAAGGCTTAGAAGGTCAATATTATAAATAAGTGTAGAGCTAATGTTCAAATAATAATATTCAAATTCAGGTTTTCTAACTCATTGGTCGGTAGTATTAATCCTCTGTCATCAGAAGGGTATTTCTTTTAATTTTATTTTGTACAAAATAAATTGTTTCTGTTCAGAAAGTAAAAATATTGGTCATCTCTGTTTACTTAAGTTACCTTCTTTCCAAAAGAACAAACCATGTTCTTCTTTAACTTGTAAATAGGAAATAAAGAAAAAAATGATTTTTTTTTGCTACTGAAGCCATTAATTCACTACATAGTATATAGACATAATGGTAAACTCTATGAAATATTATAATACTGAAGTAAATATTATCAAATCCCCAAATTCCAGCATTTACATGGCATTTCCCTGAGGTAAATTACCCGGGTCTAATGTTTTAATTCATGAGATTTGGCACGTTTGTGGGCCATATAGAACATGACAGTCATCTTAAAACTTCATGTCAAAGAATTATGTCTACCAGAGTAGAACATTCCTTTTCTCCGTAGGAAATGTCACTACTCTTTTGACAATCTTATGCTATGCTAACATTAAGTAACACTTAGCAAAATTCAGCCTACATTGTATTATTTCCATGTTTTGGCGCTGTATACATTTGTCTTTGTGTTCAACTCAAAAGTTGAGCAATATCGCTTGCTATATTTGGTGCCAGCATAGATTTAAATCATCCAAACAAGACTGTGTATTTGAACTGACAGAGAGTAAATGATTTGCATCTGGCATAACTGATGGTGGTGTCAAAATCCTGGAAGATAATTCATTGGTAAACATATTTCTCTGGATGCCTAGCCACACATACCCAATTTCCTATCAAGGAATGGAGCCAGATCATTGCCAGAACAATGCAAAATATTTTATGTAGATAATTCAAGAGATTATTTTGCTATGACAGAAAACGGGGGAGGAAGGTAAGGAAATATGGCATAGTTTTCCTCATTGATGAGACAAGATAATTTTTCACCTTCATTGCAGAAATTAAATTTCATGCAAAAATGCTTTTCTGACAACGATGGAGTTGATGAAGTACTAAGAATAATCACAAACAGCAAGCTAAAAAATTGACTAATCTACAATTCCAAGATGTAATTGGTGAAAAAAAAAATATTTGAACCAGACCAGGACTAAATGACAAAGAAACTATACAGATTTAAGGTTTTAAAACATATGCTTGAACTACTCAGATCTTGTGAAAGAAATAGCAGTAATTCTAGGCACTATGCACCACTAATAAGCTTAGAATTCTAATTGTTTTATACTTAGCAGTCTTATGAGATATACAAACTCAATGGAATTAATATCTGGTAATCCCTCAATTCTAAATCTTGAGGAATGTATACATGTACTCAAGTTGATAATTGCAAGTGGTATTTCTCCAAAATTTCATATAACTTAGTTGAAATAAATATTTCATTGTGGATTGAATATATGACCCATACAGGAACTACTTCAGAGTAACCAAAATCTAAAACATCATTCTTGCTACTAAATCATATATATATGTATATATATATATAATATATACTATATACATACTAAATTATATATACATATATACTATTATTTAACATTTTTATATTATTTAGCTGACCTTTAAGAATTGAGTGACTCAATAAAAAAGCAGTTACTGGGTACATATTTTGTTACTGATTCCATGTTATGTTTGGACATGACACAAAGACTGATACATGATTTCCATCTCTATCATAGTATATAGAGAATATATAAGAAATGCATTTTAAAAAGGATCATATAGTGGAAAAAATTCTTCAAGTTGATATGGGCACAGATTGCCTGGGTGATTTCAAAGAATACTTTGCTGTGAAAGTGATGGTCCAAATTACTGTCACAAACTGAATATTTATGTTCCTCTACAACCCTTATGTTGAAATGAACAAATGAAGCTATTCAAAATGTAATACATATTAGGTTGAATTGCAAAAAATGGTGACACGACTGGTTAATATGGCTACATTTGGAGATAGGATCCTTAGATGCATCTACAGAAATGATTAAATTTAAGTAAGATCACATAGTGGGGCCCTGATCTTACAAGATTGGTGTCCTTTTTGAATAGATGCCAAAGAGTTTATTCTCTCTTTCCAGAGGCATATAAGCAAGAGCTCATATGAGCACACAGTAACATGTGCCTGCCAACAAATGAAGTGGGAGAGCTCTCAAAATAAAAGCTACTTTCCTTTCATCTTATTCTTGAACGTCATAGCTTCTAGAACTGTGACAAAAATGATTTCTATTGTTTAAGCTACTCTATCTGTAGCATTTTGATATAGTAGGCAGAGCAGACTAAAACAATGATATTTCACTGTTTTTTAGAATTTGGAAGGACAGATCCATTTCCCCCCATTGAGAACTCAACAAATGGAAATAGAAACTACAGAATTAGGAGAAGGGGTAAATACAGAATAGAGGAGAAAAAAAAATATATAGTAAGGGTCAGGAACCTTATGAGTTAAAGACGAGTGAAAACAAAGCAGGAAATATAATTATACTTGGCTGGAGGTAGAATGTGCAGAACCTGGCAAATGCTCCCCCCACCCCCCAAACTTCTTATAGCAAGGAATTAAAATATAAACAGATGAAGTAAACTGTGAAGGTTTACCGTATTTTCCATGGAAATGAAAAAGTGAACAGACATAAATCAATGACAGTCAGTATCATTAGCATTATGGAGAGGTTAGAAACAGGTTTAGGGATGAATCAGTTCCTAACATCGATGGTGGTGATGTTTCCATAGGGAAAAAAAGTGGAGAAGACTGGATTGGCAAGGCATGAAAAGTTGACAAGGCAGCTGTGGGAGAACTAGAAAGTGGATTATTGTGGATTATAGAAAAGAGGGTTGCCTCATTAACTTTATGTCCTGAATAGTAAGAAAACTAAGTAAAATGAGTGGAAGGGTGGAGAGAAATCATAAAGATAAAGGAGAAGACTGCAGGGAAAATAGGAAATTTTATGGAGTTGAGATATGGAGAATTTGAATGAGAATTTATGTTATCTTGATATGTATGGCAGAAACTAATGAGTTCATTATATTAATTACTCATTCCTTATTTTTTACATACCTTTATAAATCACAATTTTAACCTGGCAAATAAAGTGGGGAGAGAATTGATGTAAACTATACCCAAGAATGACCTAAAGTAATTTTCAGTTTCATCGCCTGTAATGGTGACCTTGAAACTTATGGGTTGAAGATACCGAACTGCAAGTGGATGGAGTTTCAGAGTCACTTGTAAATAATAACATCTCTTTTGTTCAATGATGCTTTCAATAAAACTGGAAGAAATACAAACATATTTGAGATATTCCACATGCATTATTTTCTGCAAATGTCTAAGAATATTTCTCAATTTCTACAATACATATGTAAAATAAGTTAATTTCATATATTGTCTTATAATGGTGTGATAACACCACTTCTGAGTATTGCTATGTCATATTTTCATGTGGGACCTTTTAAGTTTGAAAAGCAGATGACTCGAATAAGTATATGCACTTTTTAACCAAGGATGATCCTGTATGTGGAAAATTCTTACTGATTTTTAAATTAGAATGTGTGAATAAACTACATGGTCTCTGCATCCAGGCATCCTTCTAAACATCAGTGGGAGTTAAATTGTGAGGGAGGTAGATGTTCTGAGGAGAGCATTTAGAGAGGTAGATGCTCTGAGCAGAAACCCATTTACCTGAGTCCCATTTCTAGGTGCTTCCAGGCTAAATTTCTAGGTGCTTCAGGGCTAAATTTCTCTTTCTATTTTCACAGTATTTTTCAGCTTTTAAGTGACATAAATCAAGCCACTGTGGTTAAAAAAACAAACAAAAACATCTGTATTGGCCTCACAATCAGTCTTTCTTTCAGTCTCTTAAGTGATTTCCTAAGAGTATTTTGCAGACTATTTCTCCATATGAAAGGAGAAAGCATTAAAAAAAGTCAGACTCTAAAGCTCTTCCTCTTTTAAACTTAGAAGACACTGAATGTATGTCAATGCTGATAGAATGTTTTGCATAACCAAGAAGAGTCAGGAAAAACAGACAAACAAACAGTGTCCCTTAACTTTAAAAGTTACACATTTTTTTAAAAAAAATTCACTACTGTATCTTATCATCTTGCTAAACTATATACAACATTCGCTTCAGAGTATATATTCTCCTGAAAACTAGTTCTGAGTAATTTGAGGGAGGGTGTAGCTTTAGCCAGAAGACCATTAGTAGCTTCCTCTGTGGAATATCAGCCATTCCACAGGAGGAGAGCGTAAGTCCACTGTATGTTTTGAAAAGAACTTGTGTATGTGATATCTGGTCAAATATGGCAGAAGCCTCTACCCATCAAGGAAAAGGAAAAAAAAAAGAGGCACTGCTAAAATGTTGCTTCTGTCACCCAGATTCTTCCAGGTCCTTAACATTGCATGTGGCAGTTACCAAAGTCACAATGTAATTTAAACAACCAGAAAAACAGAAAGGGAAATTAACCAGAAAAACAGAAATTAACCAGAAAAAATTAACCAGAAAATCAGAAAGGCAAACAAAAGTCCTTAATGCCACAAGTGGCCAGTTATCTTATGCCAATTACTATTGAGTCTGAGTGTCCTAAACACATGTCCAAGATTGTGTCCCTTTGCCTCTCCAAACCTGAGGCAGGTTCTTTGTAAAATCCAGTCTTTCTTTTCTTTCTTCTCTTTGCTTCTTCTCTCTTCAGTGTTCCAAACTGTTCAGCTTCTCCAAGTTTCTTCAAAGTTTTCCAATAAGTACTGATGCAAAAGCAGCTTTCAAATCTCTGGCTTTCTCCAGGTACCAGCTTTCCATACTACCTTGCTGCAGCACTATGTACTTCCTTTACCAGGCATGCCTTCAGTGGCATCTGGGCACATTCACCAGACCTGCCCTCAACTAGTCTGCCATTTTGGCATTTGACTCCACACTGGCTACTCCTCTGCAAGCTACTCTCCCAATATGGCTCCTTACCACCACCAGTTCACTTTTCCAGGGGGCTCCTGCCCAGCCCAGCCACTCTTGTTCCTCTTTATTAGCTTGCCATTCTTGTTTCTCTTACACCTCGTCCCCAGCTGCTTCTGGCTTCCTACTTGTGTGTGCCCTTTTCATGGTTCTCATTTTTTTCCATGGGTCTTTCTGTCAGAACCGCCCATGGAGACAGTATGGCGCCCAATACAGTTTTCACGATGTCACTACCAGAGGCCCTGGCTGCCCATTCAGCTGAGTCATCCTGTATCACTTGGAAAAATTAATACCTTAGTTATAACTAAGCTGGCTTAGATAAGTCATTTCTCTTGATTGAAGCACCATCATTTTCTTCTCTAACTATAGAAAAATCACATCTACTTTACATATCTGAAAGAATTGAAAACTATATAAAAGCAGTAAGTGAATTCAATAAGGGAAGTAATAACACAAAATAAATTGACAAGCCAATCGATAGATATTTAAATACCCTGCTGTAATTGATATCATTCTCAAATATAAATGATTATATATGGAACTACAATTTTCATGCAAATCTGAAAAAAATCCCAAAACTAAGGTATGATAGGGAAAAAAAAAGGCAGAAATGTAACAGCTACATATATCTAATAAGCATCACAACAATACATTTATTTCCTATACAATTTACCAAAATAATTTTGTACTAAATGTGGAATCTGAAGCTCAATTTTAGCAAATACAACAGCATAAGTATTGCAAGTAATGTCATGCAACCATTAAAAATTTAAATAAAGATGAAACGAATAGAAAACCTGCTCTGTAACATGGTAATCACCAGAGAAAGGGAAGAAGTTTCCAGGCTCCTGGTCCCACTGAAGGAAAATTAGATCTGGGCTAGTAGGGGGAGCTAGAAAAAAAAAAAAGGAGAGAAAAAAGGGAGGCAGGCAGGCAGGCAGGCAGGCGGGCGTGCAGGCAGGCAGGCGAGAAAGAGAAGAGGACATGGAGGAGGCACATGGAGCTGAGAGACGTGTGAAGAGAGATGGGCTTGCTTCTTTGCCTTTAAGTTGTGTCATGGACTTGGGGGACAAGGAAGAAGATAATTTGAGAGAAACAGATGTGGGTGAGAGATCAAGAGGGAGATTGACAATTTCAGCCATAACTTGGATTTTGATTTTGCTCTTTCCTTCCAGACTTGCCTGGCCCCTTCTGCTTGTGTCCCCCAAGAAGATGTCTTAGACTTGTGGCAAGTTTAAGGGATTCAGCAGTTTGGGCCAACCCTGCCTGGATAGGCATTTGCATACAAGAAGAGAGATAAATTTGGGTGTTTCATGGTAAAACAATTGTATCTATTCTTTCCCTTCTCTTCTCTTTGATGCACAATAATTGTATTAAAGTTGCATTCCATTAAAGTTCTTATTCACCAGAATATTTTTCTTTTGATGTAGTGGATGGCAAAACCCATTCAGAACAGGAAGTTATGGTGCTCCCGAGGTACAGCTAACCCTATCTTGGGCACAGGAGTGTCAGAATTTCAAGGTCTCTTCCAGGAGGGAAAAACAAACTCTGAGTTGAGCAGGGTCCAAGGGGCTCTGAGAAATCTGAAACTCCCCATTTACCATTCAAGCTAGCTAATTTTACACAAGGTTAAAATGATGATTGCCACTGTCATTTCTGCCTGTCAAATGTCACCCAAGACCAAGAACCAGGAGCAGCCTCTCCACATGTCTCTCCCCACACACACACACACACACACTTTTTCTTTATTTTTACTAGAAATGCATATGTTTTGAAATGTACACATTTTAAAATGTTAGAAAAATATTAAAAAACATTTTAATAGCTTTGCTATTAACCACATTTTATTAGTGATTCTGCAGTGAAATTATGAATATTCAGGTAAGACAGCTAAAACACAAAAATTGCCTCACGCTAAGTCAGATTCAATTTTAGTTCCCTAATTGGCATTTGCATCAATTTTCAGAGTTTTCTGGACGTATGCATCAGATTAGGAATTAGGGATATACATAATGAGAAAATTTCTAAATTATCAACAGCCAAAATTAGCATCTTTCTTCTCCAACCATCCTGAATACAGGAGAAAGTACTTAGAAATTTAGAATGGGAGAAGTTAAATATTAAAGCAAAATTCTTATTTCTTTGTGCCATTCTGACAATTCCATATCTCTTGTCTTCTTGGGATTAATTACTAGTCTCCCTCCCTAGCTTCAACTTCATAAATGTGTCATAGACTTACTCAAGCTTTTCTTGTTTTAATGAAAAGGAAAACAATAAAAGTGAGGTCACTGACTTTCATTAGGACTCATTTTATTTTCCCAACCATTAAAAAACTACTACTACATATTCACAAATTTTTTTTCTTTTATTTTTGACCACCTCACTTAAAATGGTAAACCAAATGAAGATTTCAATTTGAGTAATTCAGAAATACTTGAGTTCTACTATTTTCACTGATAAAATTCATTTAGAAATAGCATTATTGAAACCAGGCTTTCTTCCTAAACTAAGAATTCCAGATGTTTTTAGCCACTGCCTATGACATTTCCACAATCAGAATAAATTGTGTTTTCAGAATAATGTAATAGATAGAAGTACTGAATAAATCTCATGCAGTTGAGCTGACAAAATTAACATGCTGATGACATTTTAATGTTTCAATATAATCAAGGGGGCATGGATCATGCCTCCACCAGTCCTAATATAATTCTGTTCTTTAATCTTTTTTTCCAAGATAAAATAAAATAGAGATAGATTTCAGAAAGTATATAAGCAGAATATGTTTCAGTCTTCAGGCAAGCTATTTAGGATGCATTTGAAATGCTATTTAGGTTTAGCCTTGCCAGTCGATGTTTTACTAAAGTACTTGCGTTATACATAAAAATCCTGGATTAAGGACAGATATTTCATTGTTTTCTTTCTGAAGGCTGCTGTTGATGTTGCTCTACAATTACTGCTTTATACTTAAGCAGAAAGTTTGCTGATCTAAACAGGAATATGAGTGTATTTTGATCGAATATAATGAACAATTCTTATTTTATTATTTATTCAATTTTACAAAACCATATAAACAAGCAAGCTTTTAGGATTCAATATGACATTAAAAGAACACATAGCTGATAATTATAAAATAGGTAAAGGTATTAGTTCTCCCTAATATTATAATTCAAAATGAATCTTAAAATGACATTCAACCATGAAGGAAAAAAATAACCTATGTACTATCGAAGAACAGAAGAAATCATCATCATTTTACCCTTCTGCGTTCTTCTCATTCTGTGCAAGTAATCGAAACAGCATCAAAAGGATTAGCAAAGGAAAGGCAATTAGTTTAATAACATACATATGGAGACTATAACATGGTTGTAAATTCTAATGAGTAATAAAGCAGATCAGGCACTGGGACATTAAGGGCAGAGATGGGAAGACATTTCATGACAGGAAGAGGGATGACCTCATTCTCTGACAGTAAAGATGAGGTTCTTAGAGTGAGCATGTTTATTGGTAAACCTAGAACTGGATGAGAACCCTAAACTACATTATCTTAGGTCACAAAAGGGAGAGCAGTGAGTACTTCTCTTATTAGAAAAGGACAAAGGTTTGGGATGATAGTTTCTTCTTCCATGAAGCTAAGGGAAAAGGATCAAGGCAAGAGGTTTCCTCAAGCCTTCAAGGCCTCACTGCTCTCAGACACATCTACATTCTTTAAATTATCATAAAATGAGAAAGATGAGAAAAGAGGACAGGAAGCAAACCATTTTATAACTCTAGGAAATAAACTCTATTAATCTTATTGGTCTATCCCACAGGAATTATTAACGATTCCAATGGAAGGTCAATAGTCAGTTTTTTGGAGTAGAGGAGAGGAATTCTGCAAGAACATCTGAGACTCTACCTTTATTGAAGTCTGACTCACATCCCTACATCTGGTAGTATAATAGAATATTTCCCACTCAGTTACCTCAGTAAGTATTCTGAGAGGGCAAACAGCAAACTTAAATAGCAGCTTTGGGGGCAGAGACCCAATTAAAGTGACTATATCTCTTGTCTCAACTAGAGAATTTTGTGAGAGAACATTAAGAATCATACTGAAGAGCATGTTTTAATGTCACACTCCAAGGATGCAAGCAAAGTACAATTTTGTTCCATTCTCTCTCTTTAGATACCTTGAAAGAAAGAGTACACTCATACTTCAACACTCAGAGTATATGCCTGAGGAATGAATCTCCAGAATCTAGAGTTGTTCTACACTAAAAAACATCTGCTCATCCCAGGAATCCATAAAAGCACTTCAAGCTGTCAGATGTTTTAGCAGATTTATGATACTAAATATGCCCTATACCCTAAAGATACAATGTCCCTTGATGGAGGTTGGTTGAGGGATGTCTCCCTTCTGATCTTGCTTATTGAATTTGAAAAACTCCATAGCTTTTTCTGTCAAGGGAGCCACAGCAAAGAGAATTGTTATAGGAATGAGTTAAAAGGAAAGAATGAAAAAAGTTTAAAATAAAGTTAAGATAAATGTAAACTAACTTTTCAGTTCAACACAGTGACAAATACTAAATAGACTTTCACTGAAAAATTGGATGGGAAATCTTTTTTATAAGATTCCTAACCTCAGAATACTTCTAGCCTCAATATAACACTGTTGCAGTCACCTAATACTTTACTTTCACCAAAAAAAGAAGTATATCAAAGTTCTTTGAGCTTGTTTACACAATAATGGTACAGCTGTTCATCTTTCTTTCATTAAAAAATGATTTACTAGTGCATTTCTGCTATTAGGGTCAATTCAAGTGGAGTGTGTGAACAGGATAGAATTTCTTATGGTCACCATCATCCTTTCAGGCACCTTTAAATATAGTGCCATGCTATCTAAGAGCCCGATAGCAGAGAACCATATAGATGTCTAGACTTCCTCAAGCTACTGTACCTCATAAAATTTCCCTTGTGAGTGCTTTCAACTTGGTGACATGAACTAGGGATGGAATTTACTTATAAATAAATTAAAAGCTTAACAGTATTTTTTAAACAATCAACACAAGATCAAAGTGATACACTGACTTTTTGATAAAATGTAATACCATAATGAAAATGAGTTGCAAAAATTCAGGGTGGTTCTTCAGCTGTCACTTTTACAGCTGATATTTTACAGACATTCTGGTAGGATACTAAGAAAAATATTTCAATAGACATATCTTTAAATTATGCCACCCACGCATTTGCCTACATTGTCTACACGTTTATCTAGTTTAAAAACTATTCCAAGACCTTCAATTCATTGTACATTTTTCATCCAAAAAATAATTTGAGTATTATAAAGAATATTAGTTTTAAGAACTATTTAGCCGGGCAACTTGGGTTGTGCCCTTAAGCGTAGCCTAGAAGCGGGTGAGACTAGGAATCTCTTGGGTCTGCGGGTTCGAGACTTAATCTCAAAAAAAAAAAAAAAAAAAAAAAGCTGGTCGTGGTGGTGGTGCTTGGTGGTGGTGCACACCAGTAATCCCAGCTACCTGGTAAGCTGAGTCTGGGAATCGCTTGAGTCCATGGTACTCCGGGCAACGTGAGCCTGTTGTTCCCCGGGCAAAACAGCGAAACCTAGTCTCAAAAATCAAATGTAAACATGCCTACAAAGTCTGAGAGGTAAGAGCAAATCTAAAGAGAATTGAATCAGACTATTAGAAAGAGACGAAGTTGAGAGAGATATTTGAGGAAGTTTTTGTTTGTTTTTTGTGGTGTGGAGAATTTATGTGGTATCCAGCCTTCAGTAACATTTGTCTCATGGTGTTTTTATCCTTATGACGTTACCTATTACTATTATGGTTACAACAGCAATTTGACTTCTATATCTTGACAATAGAAAACCATGTTTTCTACCTTGATTATTATTATTTTTTAAAATAATAAAACCCCATCTACCTTGTTGGGCAGATACTCAGATCAGAATATTGAAAATTTCATGTTGTTCTCTTGAAAAATCAGTACTAATTTGCCAACCATGTGAGTGAGCCTACTTGGAAGTTGATCTTCCAGCTCCAGTCAAGTGATTATATGACAACTGTCCCTGTCAACAAATGACTGCAACTTCATGAGGACCCATTAGTTAGGATCACCTAACTTCTGATAGTTAAAGATTTATTCTATTTGCCATATACCATACTAGTCTGCCTCATTTTCATGGAAGCTGGCAGAAAGTAAAAGATTCTTTGGTAGACCACAATGGGCTTTATTATACCTCACAGCAAGAATAGTCACAGTGAAGCAATTTGTCTGAGACAGATGCTGTAGCAATACCTCTTTAAATCACTCCATTTTTGCTATTAATGAGGAAGAAATTGTGTGGTAAGATAACAATGATTGACTCACCCTTAGGCAACTTCCTCTCTCTTTACATGATGCATAAGAAACAAGATATTGAATAAGACATCTCTACATTTCTATATCCATTGGTCAAACCTGTGAAAGTCACTGAGACAGAAGTGAGAGTGGTTTTCAAATATACTTATTCCATCTTGATTTATTTTCCTTTTCTTAGATTTATTTTCTTGTTTCCTTCTTTATAAAGTACCCATAATATTGAAATTAGAATCCCTCAAATGAATTTTTTAATTTTTGTTAAAAATTGAAGCAGTATAAGGAGGAAATAATACAGTCAAAGGAATATAAGATAGAAACTTTTTCATGAGAGGAGATAAGCAATACTAGTCACAATGGGAATAAAGTTGTAACTCAGACAAACCAAATTTGATGAAAATATTTTTGCAATATGCTTTCTAGTAGGAATGATTTAAATAGCTCACTCCCTGTACATATTCTAGTCATTTGCAATTAACTTCTTTATAACTTTATAAATATTTGAATTTTAGTCTTGCAAAAAATATGTGAGGGAAAAATTTTCAAAAATACAACAGAAAAATGCTATTCATCAAAGTGTCTGGTCAATCTAGAAATCCTTATTTATGTGGTTGAGCCCAAAGTTCAGCAAATATATTTTGGTTGCATCTAGGACACTTTTTGAAAGATATAATTACTTTTTCACTGAAGTGTTCTTTAATACATTTCCTCTGAGATATCTTTAAATTTTAAGCAAAGTACTTGTCCTAAATTTTACTTTTGCCTTTACCATCTCAAAAGTCATTCTTATAGTCACTATTTTGATCTTTTTTAGATAGAATAGAATTTTTTAGAGGAGATATATTTAAGAGGATATATATTAATATATGACATCAGTTATTTTTAAAGCATTTGCTAATCTTCCAAATAAAACTACTCTTTAAATACATGAAACCATATTAAATATGTGTATCTTTTTGGTCACATAAATATTGAAAATTGGTGAAAATTCTAATTCATACCCAGCACCTAAGAGGACATGGAGTGGCTCTGCCATGGACTTGGTCCTCCCATATTTTCCTTGGTCTGAAAGCAACTCCAACCAAATTTGGATAAATCAGAACACAGTTATCTAGATGAATACCCAGTTTACAACTTAACTAATAGATTATGATGTGTAAAGCAACCAATAATACAGTTAATTGACTTTTGTTTAACTCTCTTTTTCTAAGAGCTCACTTGCATTCCTGTGCAAAGGAGACAGATGAGATACAGGGATTAGGTCAAGGAAAGTCTGTTTTGTTAAAGACAGAAGAAAGGAGAAAAGGGAAATCCAAAGCAAAAAAGGAATAGAAAGTAATGGAATAAATAAATTATGAGTAGAAAGACAATGATAAAATATAGCCATGAGGAAGATAAGAATACGAGGAAAGGAAAAGTATGGGGAAAATGAAATATAGCTGTTGAATCAGAAGTTCAATTAAATGTAATTCAGTGAATAGTGTTCCATTGTCTTTTAGCTCCAAATTAGTCAAATGCACAGCTATTTAACAAGGAGAATGAAATAAAAAAGGATTGAATAAAGTTTTGCAAATTTTGAAGCTAATATTTTTAAGGGCAGTATCTAAGCAATTAAGCAAGCAACATTCTTTTTATAATATTTAAAAATAATGTAACTCAAATATATATATGCATATATGTATCTACACACGTGTATGCATGTATATGTACACACATGTATATGTACATGGATGCATATATGTATGTATATAATTTAGAAATGCATTGTAGTTCTTTTCTTAAAAAAATGATGGTAGCAGTAGAAATAATAATAAAGTTGTATTTTCACACCTCAGCCTTCTCAAATTCTCTCTCCCTCTACTAAGTTACCTGTTACAGAACTGATCATATTTGGAGATCTGACTCTTCCAGGTACATGTATTTAAAAGCCTTATTTGAAGACAGATTTTATCCAAAGTTTTGACAAGATGTTTCAGATTTTCACTTACTTGTTTATGAGCTCCATGAAAATCTTTTCCTCCGAAGTTTAAATGGATCAGCACTTAGAGAAAACTGAGTTTCAAACTACAAACAAAAACTTTAGTTTTTCACAACTCTTTTGACAATGTTCTGAGAGTTGTTTCTCTACTGTGTAAATTTTAAAAGACAATGTGGGATGTATTTGATTTTCTATTTAAGAATTCTTGAGGAAACTGTAAACAAGTTGCAACTTGTCACATTATAAGTATGTGAAGCAAGTTCAGTATCTTCTTAGCTTCCACCCACCCTCATCAACTTCCAGATGCACATTCCACTGCCCAAGCCATTCCACAGTCTCTATTATGTGTTCCCTATAATTTAATATCTATTGTAAACTGGTTAGATGCTGCTTGACACAAACATCTATACATAGTCTTGGGAAGATATCATAAAATTCAAGGTCAAGCTGTTAATACAACGAAGTACTGCTAATTACTTGGCATATAAAGGTCTTAATTTTGGATTCTAATCCATTGCCAGAGTAAATTTATTCTGGGAACAAGTCTTGGAGATATTCAAATAGCATTATGTGAACAGTCCTAAATTCTATAGGAATCACATAATTTTACTTTTCAAAAACATGAGTATAAAATTGAACATATATCATATTTAGACATATAAATTAAATATGTATATACAAATCATTTGGTACATTTAAACTCACTTCAAAAGAGAAGACCTGGATTGTTGCAGGATATACCTTTTTAGAATCTTATATGTGCTCAATCTTTATAAATGATATTTATTCTAGCAGAGATTGCACTTTGTTTTGTAACATTTATTGCTAATTTCATTCTTCACATCTCACTCATTAAACATCATTTGTAGCATAAAACAGTAGGTGTTTTAAGAAATATAAAATAAGCTGGTTTTATCTACGAAGCCTACATAAAGTAATTGGGTAAACAAGATATCTATGGGCTATTTACATATAATATGTATTCATCCTTCCAGTAACATTTATTTGGTTGTGACTATCTTTTATATGCAATTACATGCTAAGGACAAAAACAGAGATAGGTAATGTTTACTAAATGTTACTGGGAACATGTGGTCCATGAATTGATTCATCTAGTTCCAACAATTACCCTATGTCTTCAAATTTTTGCAGATCAGAAAATGATGCACAGAATAGTAAAATGTCTAGGCCTATGTCCCTTGGACTACAAGCAGTGGAGCTAAGAATCATACTCAGTATTTTCTAAACTCTATAACTTTAGCTGTTACATGCTACTGTTCCCCAAATACAAAAAGTGGTTCCTTTCCCCATATCTAGAACCTAATTGAAATGTTTAACCTACAGATATAAATGAAAATGTACTAATTAAAAATTAGAAAATGTACAATGTTGGGAAAAAAATAAACACAACTGAATTTGAGAATGATGCAGCACACAGAACTTGAAAACTATTTCTATGATTAAAACTTGAATATGAAAAGAAACAAAAAATGTTTGCTTAATTCAAAAAACCAAAACTATCCTCAACATCAAATTCAGGGAGATATAATTCTACACAGTTAACAGAAACTACTCTGTACCTAGCAATGAAAATTCTTAATTCCTTAAATTGACAGAGCTAAGTCATTAATGTAATGACAAAGTTTATCACAATGATAGGACATATATACTAAACACTAGGGAGCTATAAATGTATAAATCATGAAAGGTTTAGAGAGTAGCATACAAAACTTTGTGCCTTCAGTAAGTGCTTGATTTTGATTTACTAATACAGTCATTGTATGTTAATTGAACACTACTATTAGGTATATACAAGATATGAGTTAATTATCTGTCATCTAAAATAATTATATTGAAGATATACACTAATTGATTCTATTGGCTTATAGCTAGCATAATTAATACATCCAGTGGCCAAGGCCATTTGTAGTGACAACTGTTTATGGAAGGTGCCAATGCAGAAAAGGAGTTATGATCTGAGATAATTTAATCTTCCTTTTTCTCAATAAGTCAAAGATGCAATTCTATGTTTAAGAAACTCCCCTCTCTTGTAATAGTATATCTCATGTTAAATTATATTCATTTTATTTTATATTTGGTATACCACCAAATATTTCTATCTCTAATGTGAACGCAGAAAATCAAATACTAGATATTAAGTATAATGTATTAAATTTGGGGGGGAACCTATAGATTTCTTCTCTAACCAAGAAGCAGTCAGTCTTGGGCAGGACAATTAAACAGCTAAATATACAATGTCAGTGACACTTTTTAAACAGGACTTGAAGTAAAATTGTTGCCAATAATGACTTTCTCATAATTTGAAACATCCTTTTATAAAATATTTGAAAAAAAAACTATAAAAGAATATGTAAAGGCATATGTATCTACCTATATAACTCATTGTACTTTATTAAGAAACTCTAAACATGATAAAGTTGATTTTATATAAAGAATTACCAAACTCATACACCAAATATTGGTAATTATTATCTTTTTGTTTCAGAATTACTGGCAATTTATTTTTTCAACTTGGTCTTTACTATTAAAGATTATTTTTATTGAGTATGAAATACATGTATACATCATTAAAATATTATTCACACAACCTAATAACTAGTTTTTGTACATTATATTGTTATCCACTATAGGTAGAAATATTTACTTGCAATTATTAACTCACTCTTTCTTCAGTTCCTCCCTCAATTATCTTAGGCTAATACCAAGGTCAGAATTTTCCAACGGCAGCCTGGGACCCATACATTTATTGGTCATAACCAACCTTAAAAAAAGCAAAATCCAGAAGAAAAAAAAGAAACAATGCACACTGTGTAGCAACAAAATATTTCTGTGAAATTTCTTGCTTTACACACACACACACACACACACACACACACACACACTCTTTCTCTCTCTCTTTGGTCTTCAAGGTAAGATATATGTGCAATTTTCATACTCTATCATTAGTATTTGAAAACTACTGTTCTAAAACCACCTATATAAACAGATGAAAAAACAAAAACATAGAGATTGAAACAGGTTGCTCTGTATTTCACCTTAAAAAGAAGCGGCAGATTCAGGGAAAATATTCACCTGTAACTGTCTAGTAGTTTTCTTAATTGTACTGCTACAAGGTACACTGTCTAAATAAAAAAAAATAGCAACTAGCAATAGTAAATGTATCCTATATAGCAGAACATTTTATCCTTTGAAGTTAGCAGCCTTTCTTAACATGGGGAATATGGAGCAATGTAGAAGAAAAATGAAAATGCATAAATTATATAATTAATTTGATTATTTTAATAAACATTGTTTCTAATTCCTCTAAAAATGATGATACTAAAAAAATCCATACTTTGCCTCCATTAGTATCAATTAGTAACATAGTCATTTCTCAATTATATCATTGCCTACCATGCATGTATCCAATAATCTAAAATTAAAATCCAGTATGCTGTGCCATTCTCATTAAATGCCGAACATCTAATCTGCTGCACTTGAGCTAGTGAAGGATATTGTTTTGGAAAGGTAATTAGCAATATTATTCCTTACAACAGTCTATCTGCTACAGTAGAGAGTTTTAGAAGAAACCAGCAAATATTCTAATTGAACTATCCATTTGACATATGCATTCACACTGATACTGTTAATTATTCTCTGCTTTAACTGGTCAATTAAAACTGCAAAAAGGATGGCCAGTGTGAAAGTAGTGTTTTAGAAATGTTGTCTCCCCATCATTTAACTCCAATAACTTAATAGTATCACTTTCACCAAGTGAATCAAATGCTTCCAAATGCACATATCTTTCTTAAAATATAAAAAAAACAAGTAATAGTCTGTGTCATATGGTGACAAGTACAGTTCAAAGTGCCATTATCACTGTTCTCATGGTGATAATTAATCCTTTAGTCATTATCATAATGAGAAACCATGTTCAAAAAATGCTGATTGAAAAATTCAGATATCAAACACAAGTAACTCCTTGCCTATCAAACAAATTGATTCTTACACTTATGGCAGATTAGCACAGAGTCTTCCAAATAATTTATCTAGCCTACTCCAAACTTTTCTAGCCTTCTTATGTTCTGCTTCATGATTTTTTAAATGGCCTGCGCTCACATGAAGTACCAGCTTCATACTTTTATTTCTTAATTTATGATGGATCTTTTATCCTAATCAGAATAATTTCATAATTTTGTTTTTAATGTGGTCTATACTTCATCCCTTAACTGAAATAATTGGAATAAGTTTGGAGCTATCTATGGTCAATTATGTCTGAAAGATTTTAAATTTCCAAGTATAACTTTATCAACTTAAAAGTTAATAGTCACTTAACATTGTTCAATGAAGTCCACAAGCAAAGTTAATACTTAAAAAAAAAAAAAAAACACACTAAAGTCACTCAGACACATAGAGGTACAAAATAAAATTTTGATTTTCTTTACAACATGCAAGATTTCAAAGTGCTGTGCATCAATAATTGTGAAGTACCTTACAATGAGTGTTTCTCATTTTTATGTTAACTTTCAGCCCTATAGCATGCTAAGCATTTCCACAAGGATGTCCTGCAGTCCTCTCAATATATACTCAATCCCTGAGTATATACTCAACTCATCTGAAACTCTAATGCCTCTTATTGCTTTTGCCCGTACTGTTCTCAGTTTGAAATATCACTTTGTATTGAAATCCACTTTTTTATATATATGCAGCCACACCAAAATGGCACGCACAAGAGCACATACAAAAGTAATCAGGTTACACTGCAGCATCCCTTGATACTTTTCCCTTAGGTCCTACTGAGTCATGGGTGAAATCGTGTAATAAGAAACAAGGGAGGGATAAATTCAGAAGTAAAACTAGCAAGAACAAGATATGGATGGCTTGCAGGTAAAGGGTAGGCATGTTTGTAAGACAAAATATCGAACTTCCTCTAACTTCCCCTTCAGCTTATCCATATAAGATACTTTAAACAACATGCACGTTCCCAAAGAAAGAGAAAGGGGTAATTAAAAAAAAATATATTGGTTCAGGTATACTTCCAGAGTCGCTAAGGAATTAAGGAATTAATTAAGGAATTAAGATCCAATAATGTATTTGAAAGGAATTAGAGCAGCACATGCCACTTTTTTAAGATTTTATATTTTTTGTCCGCTACCCTATAAAAATATCTTTGTATTAGCTAAAAGTATATTTATACTACTATAACTCCAGCAAGACTACAGGTTCAGGCAAAGCATCTTTCATAAGAAATCTGAATTGAGATGACTGTGTCTTGGTGAACCACTTCTCAAGGGAAACCTTTCCAATTCACAGATTTTTACAATATTCCTATTTGTTATCCCAACCTAATAATGCTCTCTGTCCTCTTTTAGATTAAGACTGTTGTAAGTTGCATCTATATCTTTGATCAACCTGCCTATATTACTAATTATTTAATGATGAAACCTATTTTCTTACTTAAATGGGATATTTAAAATCAAGTTTAAAATGACTAATATTCTTCCAGTCATGTTTACTAAAAATGCTGACCAAAATCCCAACCACCCAAAATGCAGTTGTTACTTTGTAGGAGCAAGAAAGGGAGAGGGCCTCACTCCAATTCAATAGTAACTTTCTGTATTCTAAAGATTCCTTAATTCTGTATTCTAGTTGTCTTTTGCACGTAGTTGTGCATTAACACAGGGTAATTTTGACAGTCCTTTGGCTAGGCAGTAGGGAACAGGCCATCAGATCTTTTGGTTCAATAAATTCTGCCCAAAACATTCTGACTAATTCAGCTAATGGATACTTATAATATGTCGAGTTGAGAAGACTGTCAAATTGGACAGCTGGGGAATCATTATACACTACTATCATAACTAATCAAAAGTCTGTAAGTGGGACTGGAATTATTGACTGCTATTATTAGATGACCATCTTCCTATGTTACTATGAAAGATACAAAACACATTTGCGTTCATCATTCAAACAATGTTCCTGCTCACGTCAGGACATTTTCACATGCTAGTCCCTAAGCTGGGAGTATCTAAATGTGCTTTGATTTTATCTGCCTTTTTACTTCCAGTGACTCCCACTAATATATCTGATTTTCTTTTGACATATTATAATCTAATGATGTGGTGGGAGAGGGAGCTTAGTGGACCATGGTGGGGTATTATGGGTGTTTGGTGCTGGGAAAAACTATTGTGACTACACCTGGGGCTAGAAATCTTCTCTTATGAAAAAACAAACACAGTTATATAATGATACATAATTAATAAAAATATTATCATCTATATTATTGTGGGGCACAGATGTACTCACTCTCACAATCCTTCAGTCAAATTCCAATATCTCATAGTCTGAACAAGAATAATCAACATTATGCTCGAATGATCATAGTTTGAAGGAGAGTTAATGAACATTTCCTCTTTCTTTCTATTTCATTATTCCTTTCCATTAATCCCTTCCCATCCTTAATTAGTCTGGACTAAATTTTTTTACCTCCCCCCCATAACAAATAATACCATGTAACACATAAAACCTAAATAAACACTAACATTTAATAGAAGCAGGAGTACATTGATTTTCTAGTGGCTTGCTGCAAAACAAATGCTGAATACCATTTTCAGATTTTCCTCTTAATACAGAAGGAAAAAACCCTCTGGAATTTCTTTTTGTTCCTAAAAACAAGTACTAATGTAGGTCTTAGTAAAAGCAAAGTGGCATAATGTAAGCAGTAGACACCTACTAAACACATAGATATACTCCATGCTTTCCCACTTACCAAGATCAAAATAAATACTTCCATAGCAATGAGAAGTAGAGAAACAATATTTGACCTCTGAATATCACCAACAACTGAAAAGAATTAGAATGCCTGAGAGAAAATGGCTATATGATTGTTTCCAGGACTAGAACAGGGAAAGAAAGTCAAAAAATCTTACTTTTCTCACTCTCCAAAAGCAGTGCTCAAAGAAAACCCACACATTCCTACCTTGTAGGACTCCATTGGACAAGGCAAAATAGGTAACATCAATAGATTAGAATCCAATGAATTAAATATAATAATTTATTATATAAATAAATGGTAATTAAGTAAGCAAGTGATATTATAAATGTATTCCAGTTTGAAAATGATACCCCACAAAGTACCTAATGATCCCAAAGGTAAAATATTACAGAAACTCTGAATAATTGTGCAAAATTACTAGTGTAATGAATTAATGATGGTTGCTCAATTCATAAATACTGGCAGAAACCGTTTACATAGAGCAATAAAATGAAAATCATAAGTAATGAGACAAACAAATGAGTGAGCTACTTGATAGAGTAAGAAAAATACAGTATCAACAATTTGGTATTTCTTTCATAAAGTTTAATCTTGATCTAATCACAAAGGTTAATCCAAATTGAAAGACATTCTGAAAATTAATTGCCCTATAAATATCATGAAATTGAAAGATTAACAAAGTGTTTTAGACCAAAGGACACCAAAGAAATACACATATAACTAAACTAATATCACATTGATATAGTGATATACATATCTTGATATATCTTAATGTATATGTGTGCATATGTATTTCAAGTAACATATCAATATGCAGTCTTCAATGGTATCATTACAGTTATGCATAAAAAAAATACTTAAAAAAACTACAAGTAAAGTTACCTGGAGAGAGTCAAGTATACTTAGTAGGCACAGGAAACAACCCAAAAAAAAGTCCAAATAACTTGCAACTTTTCTGTAAGTTTGTTTTTTCCCCTAAACCAAACAAAAAATTACATAATTAAAAGTTGGATGGGAAAATGAACGGAAAATAATTAACAAAATGACTATGGTATATCAGTTTCCTAGCACTACTCATTCTTGCTTGCTTCTCCATAAATTTATCATATTGTATTAAAAATATAGTATATGATGGCTCTTATATGATCTATAATATAATATATATTTGACCCTATTGTTTACAAGAGCTCATGTCTGTGCTTGAATAGACAGTTTAGCTTATAACTGGATTGCAAAAAGAATACTTTCCTTCTTCTTTAAAATGACAAGTTTAAACATATATTTGAGAAGTTAGAGAAAAGTGAAGGAACTTTCAGTGCAAAACAACACATCAATCAACCAATGCTTAGAGTAACTACGCTGGTTTCTTAGAATTATTCAGAGAATTATTTCTAACCCTTGTAGGTTTTCTGACATTTTCTAGAACATTGCTTCTTAAAAAGGAGTCAGACACAATTAAGCAACCACCAACTCGTAAACTACGGAGAGGCTCTTTTCACTCACATCCTTTCAATAGGAAATGTTTGTACTCTTCCTCCTTTTGCTAATTGGCAAAAAAAAAAAAAAAAAAAAAAAAAAAAAAAAAAAAAAAAAAAAAAAAAAAAAAAAAAAAAAAAAAAAAAAAAAAAAAAAAAAACCCAGACTAGGTGAAATCTAAGATTTCTACTTGATATTTATGGTTCTATTCACTATCTTGTTTAAAACTGATGCAATCAGAGCTCACAGTGGCTAGAATCACATACAAGTATTTTCAAATACAATTTGCAAAATGTCAAAAAAAGCTGAAATTAGGATCACCTTTGCTTCTTACTCCGTTGCTGCTATTGGTTAAATAATGTGGAGATATAGGATCCAAAACAAAGTTTTCTGTCTTTTTTTATGTCTACTGTTTGTTTTATGTTAAAAATTAATATCCTGCTTTTCTCACTGAAACTGCAATGAGTTGAGGAAAACTTTACCAGCTAGAAACTATTTTCAGGACTAATTTGCAGTTCTTTTTCAGTGTTGCCCACCCCCACCTCTAGCATTATCACTTCTCATTTTCATGGGACCATTTTATTCTCAGAAACTGTGTAATATCAAATTACAATAATAGCAATCAAAGTCATGAGGAGCAAAAGGATTTTCGATTGCAGACCATGCTTGGCTCTCAATAGCCAGGCAGAAGGAGAGGCTGAAAAGCACAATTCAGAGAACTTGCCAGCGGACCCATTGTCCTTTCAGTTTCTAATGACACTGAAGTACTTCCCTGATTAAAATTTAAAGGCTTTCCAGTTACCAAGTAATTTGCCCAAAACTCCTTATCCAGCACTCACCAAGACTCTGATTTTAATATACTATTAATCAAGCTCCAGCCAAGTTTACCAGGGATACTTTCAATTACAGAAAGACTATTTTCATCTTTCTCAGTATGAATGAATGTGAAGTTTTTGTTTTTGTTTTTTGATTAGTCAGGTACCTAGCAATAAAACATAAACTTGTTTAAGACACACTTTACTAACACAATCTTTAATTTGTGTTAATCATCAATAAATTTGATGGCAACAAACCAAACACTATAACCTATTCTAATCAATCATTTATGAAATACATAGAAATCTTATTTTTTGGTATTCATTTCAATAATAAGTTAGTGCTGAATTATTAATATTATAAAATCATGCTATTGTTAAGACACACTGAACATGCTTAATAATATAAAACTCAGCTATGGAAGGTATTTTAAAAAACAAATATATGCAAGGATTTATCAACAAGCATGTTTGCTTCAGTGTCATTCATGACTCTAAATATTTTGTCAGAAAATATTCAAAGTAATTGAATTAATGATGTAAACCAATAACACAAATTATGGATCACTCCTCCAAATAAATGATTATGCAACAATATACTTATGAAACTTTAATAATATGGGGAGTATGTGCTAGATTTTATGCAAATGTGAGAAAAACACCCCTTGATTAATGTGTTTGTAAAACATCCCTCTACTAATGTATTTGTACATTGATTTTATATTAAGCAGTTCTTATCTTTTCAGGATTATTAGATTCACATTTACTTCCTTAATTTTGCATTTTCAGCATAAAAGACACATTTATTTATGACAATAAAAATTATATTAATTCATATAATTCCACATATGAGAAAAAATGGAAGTATTTGTTCTCTTTTTTTCCCCTCAAGTTTAGAAAGTTTTATACTGGTTACTATACCAACTCACATAATTCCTAGTTAAATAGTATCTGGGTAGTTCCTATGAAATATTTGATATTTGTGACAATAATCTAGACTGTATGCATGCAGAGTTAGTGACTGGTGAAGATGAACATTAACTTACCTTGGATGATTCAGGCAAAAAAACAAACTTGATTTATTTTTTGCATTTAATTAAAGTTGAGAAATTTTAACCCTATGCCCCATGTTAAATTATAAAATAACTTTTAAACAATGGGCAATTATATGATAGCACTTGTTAGTGAAAATACAATTAAAATTGAATAAAATCTCATAGTTTTGTTAGAAAAATTATACATTATCTTATATATTATAATGTAAATTAAAATTTGATTACTCATATTAATGATCATTAATAAGAAAACCATAAATTTTCTGAAAACTGTTTCAGCAAAGATTAAACAATCCCTTAATTCTAGAGACATGCTATAAAGTTTTTATGATAAATTAAAATAATACTAATTCTGAAATCAGATGTTTATAGTCAGAGGATATACATAGTAAGTCACAATAGTAAGAGCTTTTTTTTAACTGTATATGATTTTACAAAGCTCTTTTAGACAAGTTATTGCAACTGACTATAATCACTGAATTTCATGTCAATAAGCATTTTGCATGTGAGAAATTTGTGCATAAGACACTGTATATAAGGAGATACTCATTTTCATTAATAATAAAAGGTAAACAAGAACATGTTACTTTTGATCTACCTACAATATTAAGCATTTATTTTGTTGCTATTTGATGACAGTCTTTGATGCTGTTAGAGATGTGGTGATCTTAGGTTTCTCTTACTAGAGGGGAAAAGTACAAGAGCTTTGGAAAGAAATGGAGTATTATGCATTGAATTTCAGAGTGATATAACCTACTAGTTCAAGTTCAGTTATTTAAGTCTGAAAATTTTAGCTGGAAAAGAGAGTTCAAATAAATATATCCCTTTATTATTCATAACCAGAACAAAATATGCAGCTCATACAACTAAATTTGCAGCAATATCAGCACGAACAATTAAATTTTCCAAAATCTAAATTTATTAAAATTATATTAAAAGCCATTGTTATAGAAAAAGTATGTGTTACATAATATTTAACTTCCTAGTATTTTATTTAGCTTCCTTTGTATTTTAAAATATTTAACTTCCTTTGTATTTTAAAAATACAAAGTGAAATGGGAGTGAAAATGAATCAAAACACTAATGTATTATTTAACAAAAATATTACTAAAACCTATATTTAAGACTATTTTTTCATGATACTGTGTAAATAGTGAACAAGTGTTGTTTATTTAGGAGAAATTTGAAATTGTGTTTTAAAAATTTAAATGTCAATTAATAATTCACTGGACTTACTTGTCAGTAAGGCTGGTTAGTACTATTCACTTGAAACCCTCCAAAACATTTTATTTTCTAGATGACATGATAAAGATTTTCTGCAAGTGGTAATTTAACATATTTTACTTGATTAAATTTTTCAAATAATGATACCTGTATAGAATCTATGTTTGTCAAAATTTAAGTTCATTCTAGAACAAATATGTTCAAAAGCAAATATTTTTCATTTTAGACATTTTTGATAACCTATAGGACTACAATGATTTGTTATCCGTGTAGTGATAAGAAACCTAGATTTTTAAAAATATTCTTCAGTAGAAGTTTATTAACTCTATCTTCAATAAATTCACTTTGAATAGCTAAATAAACATTGCTCTCTGGATTCTGTTTTCTAAAAGTTACTACATGAGATTAACATTTTCTTTATAACAAAACTGCAAAGGAGAATAAAATTATGAATTTTAAACAAATACGAACATACTATTCATGTGAATATATGTACGTATATTTAAAACAATTGAGTACGTAACTATCAATATAATTTCGTATATACACACACAAATGTTTTTTTCCTTTTAAAACTAATTCTTTACAAAGAACGGAAAGACATCATTTTGAGAGTTTTAATTCAACATTATAACAGTGTACAACTATGTGCCTATACAGTTAGATTAAAAAAACAACTGAGCTCCAGTAATCAAAAATGCCAAGAAAAACTGGATTAGTTTTTAACTGAAACATAAAATCACAGGTACAATGAAAATTTGCATGGAATTGCAAAATTTACAGTTAATACCTTTAGTACCATTTATGTTTTTTAATATGCTGATAACTTTATAGAAACAACAACAGAAAAAAATCTCTACCATTCCTAAGATGATTTAATTATGTAGACCTAAGTCTTTTTTTATCCAGGTCTTAAAAAGTCTAGGTACTTAACTATTTCAAATCACTCTCCAATACTTGAAGAGAAGTAAACATTCATTCATTTATTTCTATTCCATGGTAAACTATTTTTTTTGTCATATTTACTTAAGACATATTCAAGATGTATATTTTATGAAAACTTGAGCTCTCTTATGCACTGAGCCTTCCCCTTCATGTAGGTTCACTATTCATTAAAGTAAATTCTTAAGTTTAAGAGTGCCAAGTTAACCTTACACTATGATAGTTAAGTGATTGTCTACAGTAAAATAATGTTGAACTTCACTTGCATTACCTTCCCACAAAATGCACAGCATTAACCAATTCTTTTCTGTCAACTAGCAATTTTTGGCAGATCCCTTTTGCATGATTCATGAAGGACCAGTAAAAGGCTAATTGTTCAAATTAATTTGCGTAAATGACTAAGCAAGAGATAACAAAATTACATCTGCACTTGTTTGGCAAAGATTCAATAGTAACGGCCCTGTACTGCCAGCTGCTTCCAGACAACACTCTTGCAGAAATTAAAAGCTACAAATATTAATTAATACACTTTTTTGGTACGTTAATTTGCACTGAAAGGTTCCGGAGTGCAAAACTGCTGAGAAGATGAACCATGATAATTAGAATTAATGGGATGGATGCATGTTTTTTGCAGCTGAAGTTTTAAAAACCCATGAATGGAACTGGGAACTTGAAACTGACATTCCCATAAATCTCTATGATAATGCAGCTATTAGTATTAGAAGGATTAAGTACTATGGCTCCAGAGTTATCCATCACATGACACGTTATATCCCATCTGTCATTGCAGTAGCTAAGACATGATAGCCGTCCTTGAGGAATCTGTATGAAAAGCTTTGGGAATTCAAGGAATTGTAGTGATAACTGTCAAGACTACAAAATGAATAGCTCAACTCTCTAACTTCCAAACAGAAATAATAGCCAGCACTCTGTATTTGTCAGCTTAGTCTTTGAAAATACCTTAACTCTCATATTTAAATTTACTTAGAATCTCTAAATTAGAGCTCAAAAAATAAAAAAGATGAGGAACAAAAAGTAGTAATATGTTTCAGATTTTATCTTTATTTCATATCTAACTTTAGGATCATTAATTCTCTATAGAACAGCTCTTACTGATAATATTATTAATTATGCATAAAACATTTTAAGGAAATATTACTGCTGACATGTCAGTAAATATGTGAAAGTTATTCTTGATACAGAATGACTAAGATTCTTAGTGAAAATGCAGTGCTTAGTCAAACACTTGGTCTTCAGTTTAATCCATTGATAAAATGTTATAGTTTAAAAACTTACAATATAGAATATCACTTCCCACATGTAATTCCACAAATGTCACTAATGTGTTCAAAATAAGATGTACATGTGGAGAAATTGACTTTTTTGCTTAAAATAAAATGAAATTAGCAGGGTTTACAGAATAAATGCAATGCTTAATTGATTTAATTAGCCTGTACTTAAAAAGAACATGGTGTCTGAAAGCTGGGAAGTAATTGTTTTACAGCATTCTAATTTGGATCAGTTAGCACCTTCTTGGAGTGTTGTAACCAACTTGGAGTACTGTATTTAATGAGAGATTATGGGTAAATGAGAGGAGTGCTAAGATTTAAAAATATATTTATTAAATATTTAGAAAATAAGCTTTACATATGTTGTTTAAACATAAACCTTAAATAGACTGGCCTTATGCACATGGATGAAGGGAAAATTCTGGAATTTTCCAATATTAAACCTAACATGTTTGTTAATTATATGATTTTCAATAGATTTTATTGGTATCTGACACAGATACTGTCTTTCTCTGAAATTTTATGGAAATTTACATTTCCCTCTGCATAAAACCTAGTTCTAAGACTAAACGTAAAACTATTTTCTATTATAGTGGAGGTGGTAGGGGGTCAGGAAGGAAGTACTTAAAATTGTTAAGTTACTTACTCTTATTGGAAAGAGATTTTAGCTTCCCTTGATAAGTCTCCAAATAGAGATAGCTGGTAGGAGACTGATATCTCAGGCAGAGAGAAGTGTTCAAGTAGAAAAGAGGGATGCAGAATCAGAAGGCTGAGAGTTAAGTCTTGCTTAGTACTCAGCTGTACTAGAATCCTGTCTTGCTTTTGAAAACCAATAAGGGAGTGATTTAGTTAGGGTACAAAAGGTCTGGCAGTGATGCAATAGTTTACGTATTTGATGATTCACTGACATAAAGGGTCTGTAGACTTAACTATAGAAACAATGTTTTAGTGACAAGGTTGATGGCACATGAAGAAACCTTCAAGTACAGAATTAGAAAACACTAACTCTTGGGATGATATAGGACAATCATTTGTGTACTCTATCATAATAATAAAAATCAAATATTTTCCCAAACAGGAAGCTGGTATCTGTAAGAAAAAGATATTCAGATATATTATTCTTTTTTCATAGTCTTTAAATGATCACTTGATAGAAAAAAAAAACTTATTTGTTCAAAAGTACACAGTGGCATGTTAAGGTGTCTTCCTATTTGAATAATAAAATGCATGTAATCACTCTAGAATCCATGCTTTCAAATTATAGTAAGGTAAGTAAGACCAAAAGTGTGAAACAAAACAAAGTATTAGAAAAAACAAATGAACCAAAATAAATCCTCAAAATCTGACTGTAACCTTGAGAAAATAAGAGTGTTGCAGGTGATCAAAATGGGGATACAATGGACTATGGTGGAAGGTCATGGGTATGGATGTGGTATGGTATCATATTTGAAGAGGTGTAAACCCGATCTGAATAATACACAGTGTTGCTAACCAATGCTGCTTCAATTAAAAAGAAAACTAGTGTGAGAAGAGAGACTATATTGTCATGTAGAATATTAAATTACAAAAGTAAATCAGAAAAAAGAAACAATGTATACACAGCAGTACACTACTTGAAAGATACCACCTAATAAATTCTATGAAGATATTCATAATTGAGTACAGTAATGTCTCCTGTCCTAATAACTTCAGCACACATTTTTATTGCCTTTATCAAAGAAACAAAGTGATACCTCATCCAACAGTGCATTTCTTCCAACTAAAATATGCTTAGAAAATAATTCTGCCCTTTGAATAAACAGCAGTCTCCTTTAACCATTCTATTTTAAAGTAGTCTTTTTGACGTGTTCACTCTTATTCTCTGCAATTTGTAGAGCAATGAAGCATGCTCTCTTTTGGGATATTTAGTATTTTATTTTCTTAAACAATTACCTAGGACATTTGTTCTTATTTTTCTCCCCATCAGTCTTATTTTTATACTAGCAATCAGGTAGATTGCAAAGTCAAGGACAATATTTCAAACTCATATGTTCTTTTACTTCTTGATACACACTTGTTGAAACTTGAACTATGCAGCGTTTCAAAGTGTTTCCCAGTTCATTCTGACACTGATTCTCTGGAAACTTCTTGTTAATCGCTGCCCAAATCCACTAGTCCATATAATACAGAAATGTGGTTTTTGTGCTAAAGTAGACATATTCAAGCTAATTTCATTTTTAAAAACTTTTTTTTTTTTTGCACTCAAAAATTGGGCTTTTTTATAACAGAAGGGTGGTTTTCTGGAAGGGAATTAATTTAACTATGGTATTTTAAATAGAATGTCAATTAAAGTTTCTAAGTAAGTCACTTGAAACTGGATTTTGGGTTGTTCATCTGATTCTATCACACTATAAACTGGCTGTTGTGTTTTCCTCCTTTTTTTTAATTACAAAAAACAAACAAACAAAAAAAAAACAAAAAAAAAACACCTGATACAAATAACACCATACTCTTAGAGTTACCACAATAAAATTAAAACTTTCACTTTAAAATAAGGAATTTTTTTATAAAAAGTAAGAGAAAAAATCATTTTATTAAATTTCATTCCATGAATGGATTGAAATGCCCACTTTGTTAAACATAAACAGTCCAAAGAGCAAAACAAGTCAACAAAAAGATGGAAACCATCTTTGAACAATAATTACACCATTTTATTACATGAATTTCAATCAAAATATTGTGTGATGAAAATGATAGATGTCATTCCTTTATTCTTCAGCCTAACTTTACCTTAGGGCAGCTAGAATTTTCAAATCAGCATCAAAATGAAGCTATCTTTAAAAAGTGACATTCCTAAATTCTTTATCATACTTTGAATTATATACCAAGAAAGCATCTTAATTATGAAAAGCCAGTATTCCATAGGGTATATCATATGTAACTCCATAGATTATACTAGAATGTAAAGACTTCATTATTCCATTAGTGAATGAGTGAAAAATAACGCAATCATAAGGAAGTCAAATACCTTTGGGATTTTGGAACAAAAGTATTTTGAGGAAGAACATCTGTCATGACAGAAACTATTTCTTTTCCTGTGAGAAACACACAAAATTAAATGGAAGAAAAATTCCATTTTCACAAGCAAGCCATAAAGAGCAGAAACCATTTTTATGTGTCTATTTCTTGAAACCATGTTGTTTTGGTTTCTAAAATCAAATGACTGAAATTGGTATTGAGAAATAAAAATACAGGTTTCACACAGTCACCTGAGTAAGTGTCCCATGAAAGGAAATGCAAAGTTGTATGAGCATATGATATATTAAGAATTCTGATATAATAATGCAAGTAAATTTTAATGCCTTGTAGTTTCTTGAAAAACAATTCACAGTTCAGTAAAATGATGAAAAATATGAAGCTTTATAGTTCCTCACCAAAGTGTGGCTATGCTATAATTTTAACAATCAAAACATCTAATGTTCAGATCAGGTAAGAGGTCTAGTCTAGTGGTAGACACTAGATGGAAAGGCTAAAAAGTTACCATATTTCTTCAGTACAATACATTGTGATTGAATGCTCTGCCACAATGCCTTTGGCAACTGTTTGTGTGAAGTTCACTTACAAAAGGAAAATTAATGATCCCTGTTTACCATTTACCAGTAATAATTCACTCTACACTTGCCAAGGAAATATCTGCTACCAGGTTTCCAATAATCTTAGTTTTTTGTCATCCTAACTTCTTTCAAAGAAAAGCTTTTATTATTTGAAAGAACATTAGAATAAAATTCCTTCTGAGATTACTTTACATTTTCTGTTCATAAGCCCTAAATAATAACACACCAGAGTTACAGCAGCAGCCTAATATTTTAGCCACATGTCTGACCACTGATTACCTTTTATTTAGAGAAATATACTGGAGATCAGGTATGTATTTTCCATGGACGTGTGGCAAAATTGAAAAATCATTGTTCTGGGAACAGAACTCCTTTACTGATTCTTGGGTGATTGTGAAGAAGTCATTTAAATTTTCCTAGTGTCAACACATTCATCCAACACATGGTGGCAGACTGCAAAAGGTACCCAACCTTACTATGATCAGTATATTTAAGATTGAAAGTTGATTTTATCTACTTAAAAGAAAAGACAAGCAGACCAAAGAAAGTGTTACTCCCTTCTATTGGAATGTTTTAATTTATATGCAATTGGTTTTGATGGTTTTGAATGAAAGTGGGACTCAAAGAAAGAAGCCAAGTATAACATAAACATTGCTCATGTCTTATTTCATGCCACAGGAATTAATTGTGGTGGCTGACTTGTTTCCTGGGTTAACAAAAAAAAAAAAAAAAAGAATTTACACTCCTTCATAAGATGTTAACTTAGTGAAACTTTGTACTTTTACATGTCTGAAAGCTGCCAGAAGAGGTTTGAAATTACAAGCTATCAATAAGTAGGAGAAACAAAATCATTGTACTTTCTTAAGAAAGGAATGCACGGAAAATTAGAAAGGGAAGTAGGAAAGAATATGGATAAGGAGAGCAAAGCCAAGGGGAAATAACAGGGTTGCTAGTTACTATGCAGCATGTCAAAAGTATGAAGAATTCAACCCAAAATTTTAAGACCATTTTTTCTTAACGCACTAATAGGATGAAATTAATTTTTTTTTTTTTTTTTTTTTTTGAGACTAGGTCTCATTACTTTGCCCATGGAACCACAGGCTACATTGCCCAGGGTACCAGACTCAGCAATCCCCCCGCCTCAGCTTCCCAGGTAGCTGGGATTACAGGCATGCATCACCATGTCCAGCTATTTTGGGGGGACTAGGTCTCACTGTGTTGCCCCGGGTGGGACTTGAACCGCGATCCTGGTCCCTGCCGAGGCTTCCTAGGCTGCCGCTTACAGGCACACACCACGGATCCCGGTAATTAATGTACTTTTGTTCACAATTGTTCATTGATTTCTTTAACAGTGGTTCACTATCCTTTAAGGAAAAATAAAATATCATTGACTGAAAATCAGGATTTGATTGTCTCTGTGGTATACAAGCCTGGAGAGTGGTTGCATGCTTGTCACATCTAGTCTATTTCTATGCTTGATGTAGAAATACAAACAGATATCACTGAATAAAGTCTTAGCAAGACAAAGCTGTGATTCAAATTGTCCTTTTTATTCAACACCTTCTGGTAAGTAGAACTAGCCAGAAACAATGAAAACTGGGATTAAGAAACATGACCAGCTGTCCAATGAGTCAGGCTCTTTGCAACTACTGATATTTCTCTCAGAATTGAAAGAAACAAGACATTTATCCTCTGTTTCATTTAGGGTAGGGTAGAAAATGCCTATTGAGAAGTGAGAAAAACATGATGAATTGATTAAGAAAATGGAAAAATTATTTTGATAAGGACCACGGAATAAAATGAGAATTTTAGATGCTGTGCACACAGTATCTTTGTGACATTTTACTATATCATTTCTTTGGTTTGTTTCTTTGTTTATTCTAACCTATTTGTATTTCTAATAATGAAGCAATTGTGACCAATTTAATTTCAATTTATATACACTGTAAAAAAAACTTTAGTTCTCACAGAAAAAGCAGGTTATGCTTAAAACCACATAAATATTTTAGTAAGGAAAGCACGGAGCTAGTATGCTAGGACAGCAAAAATAAATTATCATATATTAGATGGTTTTAACAACTTAAAAGTTATTGCTCACTGTTCTGGCAACTGGAAGTTCAAGATCATAGTGGTGGCATGATTGGGTTCACTTGAGGGCCACTCTCCTCCACTCTCAGATGGTGGTCTTTTTTTATGTCTACATGTGGTTTTGCCTCTGTGTATCACATCGTTGGCAGTGCGTCTTAAAAGGACACCAGCCCTATGAGATTATAGTCCTACCCTGATAAACTGACTTAGCCTTAATTACTTCTTTAAGGTTCCAATGGGGAATACAGTAATATTGGGAGCTAAAGCACCAACATTGACATTTTTGTGGGGATATGGCTCAGAGTATAACAAGCATGGTGTCACTGTAAATAACTCGTTTATGCACTTTTGTAAAAAGAGGATTTTTTTGCTCTTTAGTCATTTATACCTGTAAAATAAGCATCAATAAGACTCACATTTTAACTTCCCTCTTATAAAAATAAAGTAACTGGATGTATCAGGTTACCTTTAGAAAAATAATTCAAATGCCAAATAAGATGTTGACCATTAATAATTATCTTAGATATTTGATTTAAATGAATGGCACAAACACTAATTTGTTTGGTACATCATGGAAAGGCTGTACCAGTACAACCAAACTGCATGTATTTGCTAGCATAGCGACTTTATTTTAGAGCAGTATGTTCCAGAAGAAAGACCACATGGCTACATAAAGCTGTTAGAAATATTTACCTGAAATTGGAAACAGAAATATATTACTGACTTTTCCATTTATTTGTCAGCTATAAACTTCTGTAGGAATAAAGGATAACGTAGATTTTGGGTCAAGAAGAGGCAAATTATTGTCCAGTGGGAGAGATAAGATCAAAAGCTATAATTTAGTACGCTGTAAGAAACAAACCAACTTTATATCTAACCCCCCAAAAATTTAGATGATTTTTAGTTACCTGAATACCTACCTTATATAATATTATTTGAACTGATTTAACTTACTTCTTCAATTGCTAATTAGTGGGTTAAGTAGCATTTTGACAAATGTTGAATTTATATCTGGCTCAGAGGCATAAATTTGCCTTCCAGAATATAATATTTAAACATAACCAATTAGCATTTATTTAATGAGTAATATCTTACATATTATAATAAACAATCTATCCTGGAAATTGAACCAGCTTTCAATTATATAGAGAATATTATACCAAGTGATTTATAGTTCAATTTTAAAATTACTTGTACCTTTAGCAAAAAATGGAGGATTGGAAATTCAAGAAAAGCAGCTGGGGCTTTTGAAAATTGTTTTCTTTCATATCTAGGTTTATTAACTATAACTTTACCTAGAAAAAGCTTATGTACATTCCTATTTTTTCCCATTTGTTTCTATTGTTAATATTCAAAGATAACATGCTGAGTAAATCTCTTTATGAACCCTGTAACAATAACTTTATAGAGATAAAATGGAAATGAGTATGATTCTAACTATGGCTATATAAAGAAAAGTAAACTAGGTCAATTCTTCTTCAGCTAAATTAAAAAATGTGAATTTCCTATTGTTATTTTTTGTTAGTGTCCCATATTGACTCTAGGCATTTTTCAGGGGAAAATGGTCCGGTGGTTTAATTATATATATATATATATCATATTTATATAGCTTTACTATACACATATATATTACATATGTATATACATATGTGTGTATGTGTGTGTGATGGCAAGGAAGGAATTACCCAGTTGAATGAAAAATGCTATTTCACTTAGTCTTACTGAATTGTTTTCTTGTCAATACTCATGGTCTGGAATCTGTTCCACTGGGAAGCTATCATCACCAATGAACTTAAAAAATTTGTATGACATTCTATTAAAGTAACACTGTCTTTTTTTAAAATATGTGATTCTGAAATAAAAGAGCCCACCTCTTCGAGTGTATGTTAAATACAACACTTACCACCAAGGCACCCACAATCTTCCACCACATTCCTTTGGGTACCCTCCCTACCATGATATTCTTTAACTAAGCTAACTTCATATAGTCATGTCTTCTATTTTGTATTTCTTCTTACCTAAAAGCTCAATAAACAGATAAACTGCTATATTTTATTTCAAATAATTTAGCACTTAAATTTGTAGCTATATAAGTAAAACAAAGCAAAATATATTTGATTGGCTAGCTCAAGCAAATTAACTTGAATTTAAAACAGGCATACTCAAAAACTTAAATCTACATTTACAAACACTAACTTATGAATATACAATTCCTCCCCCCCCAAAAAAAAATAAAAACATACTCAACAGAATTAAAATATTTTGTTGTTGTTGTTTTAAAGTTTTATGGGGAGTATAAACACAGTCTGAATCTGTCAAATATATTATAAACTCTACACCTTTAACAATTACTATGATATAGTTTTCACCACTGACACATCATAGCTATGAGTTTGTCAAGCATTTTTTAAAAAATCATTGATTTATAATCAGTACCATTTACAATTTATAGAAAAATGTTAAATATCCCAAATATCACATGAAACTGTATTTCACAGGAAGTTTGACACACATTTAAATTTCTGAAAATAATAAAGAGCCTTGTAGACCTTTTCCTTTGACAATATAGCTCTGGAAAGGGCTATAAAATTTGATGTAAACACTGAAAGATTATCTCTGAGGGGGATACAGAATTCATTTTGGTTTTGAACCAACCCTGAAGATTGTCAAAACATTTATAATATCCACAATAAAGAGTCAAAAGCATGGCTACAAGATTTCTTGGGCTAGAAATAAAACATTCTATTTCATGTGATAGGTAAAAAAGTGATGTAGAGAAAGGAGTTTTTCAGTTTTTATCTACATATTAACTGCTACATTGAAAGCATAAAATAAAATCCTAACTAAACTTTTCAACATTATTTTTAACTACCAGGCCAACACAGGAAAATGCCAAAAACCTCTCTTTAGCTATGATATTAAGGAAATATGAGAGTTTTTTTTTTTTCAGTGTGCAAAAAAAAAGTCCATCTCAGCCATATCCATAGCCTATCTGGTTTGATCACCTTTTAACAGAAGTTAAAATGGAAGAAGTCCTCACATCTCAGCAAGGATGTATTTTAGGAACAGGTACATGATATAAAAATGTCAATTAAGCAGTCTTTTACAGTTCAAAAATTTAATTAGAAAATGATTTATGCACTTTAGGTTTCCTGAACTTCAACCTTCTAAGCTTTAGATGAGGGTGTTGATGCTATAGCCTAATAACCATTGCTCTTCAGAGAGGACTAAACCTTCTCTGTTTGTAATTTCCCTTACATTTAATAAGCATTTATTATTTAAAATATGTCCTTTTATTTTTCTTAGTAATCTACCTCAGGAAAGATACTCTGGTAAAACTGAGACTCAAATATGCAGGCAATTTTTCCCTCATAGAATAAGCCATCTTTCAACAATTAGTGAGCAACAGTGTCTTCCCAATCTTATTCCACTATGTCAGTCAAAAAGTTTGTTCCCTAGTCCAGAAAACAGTTTATTTATTGGCACTTGTAATTCTGGTATGTTTCAAAGACTTCAGTAGTTGTCTCCTTGTAATATTTCAGCTTTTAAGCTGTTTCCCTGCCTCACTGAACTCACATAAGATACATCTGAAAGCTTTAGTACAAATTTACTTCGAATAAAGTCTTCAATTCATTTTCATGGCACCAAAAAGACAGCTTTAATAACTGCAATGACAAATAAACTGGAAATCATTCCAGGCCTTTTCACTTAACTGACAAGTAGAACACTCTCATAATGAGCCGCAGGTTTTACGTTTTCTCTTTGACCATAATAGCTTCATTTAAGAGCGTCAGACCCTGACACTTCATCATTTATCTACATTATTTCTCATCTTCTTTCAAATAAATTATAGAATACTAGACTGAGCACATAAAAACAAAGTGACTTGTTATCAGTAAACAGCAAGATAAATTGTCCAGAAGTTCCTCATTTAGTTCCCTTTAAATTTAAGGGCAAGTTATTGGGTACACCTTTTTTAACTTCCAGTGTTTGCATTTTTACAACCATCTTATTTTCTTCAACTGGTCCTTGTGCACTCATCCAGAGCTCGATGTGGAAGGCATAAAGTAATCCCATTATCCCAAGGTTGGCCGCTAAAGTACAAAGAGGCAGAAGGGGAGAAAATCAAATAAAAATCTTGGAAAGTGATTTCTCCACATCTGTAAAACCCCCCATCCATAATACATCTTGTCATACTAGGAAATGTGACACTTCCAAAGTAATGAACAGTGCAACTGTAACTAGTTTAGCCCTTGGAAATATAGCACTGATTATAAATGGATGGGTAAATGCCATTTCTTTTTGTTAAATCTCCCTCCACCCTGCCTTTTAACTATTGAAAACCAAATACAATTAAATAAAACCACTATCAGACTATAGTTCGTTTGGAAAATGTTGATAACATTTATACAAATTCTCAAATCACTCACTTTTTACTTAGCTTGGTATTGATTTTCAGAGACAAAAATCATTGGATTAATACAAAGATCAATATTCAAAAAATCCCTAAAACATCAGTGTGTTTATGTGGTGACAATAAAAGATACTAAGTCAAGATATATGCAAGTCATTTGTATATTAAATTTTAATGATTAATTAACTTTGATAAGAGAAATGCAAATTAAAATTGCAATAAAATACCACTATACATTCACTAAAATGATAAAAAATAAAATATCAAATTTTGGTGAAAATACAGAGCACTGGAAATATCATTAATAACATAGTATATCAAATAGTAACAGGAATGTGAAGTGGTTCTACCACTTTGGAAAACTGGAGTTTCTGTAATTGTAAATACAAACTTATAATATACTTTTCCAAGATAGTTTTAAAAATTACATATAAATTTGTCTATAAAATTACGGTATGTATATATGTACAACATATATAAAATAATTACATATGGATAAAAGAAAATTCATATAGGTAATAAGTATTCAATATAAAACTTTCTTTCATTTATATTTTGTGTATATATGCACATTATATGTACTCAGATATAAGGAAAATGTGTATATATTTATACAAGAGTGTTTGAATAGTTTTATTAATCAGTTACAACTTTGCAAAAACTAAATGTTGATTTACAAGGAATTTATTCATATAATGAATACTATTACTTGATACAAGTGGTAGTAGTAATCATAATAATCACAACACTACTATCACTAGCTAATATATACTAGTACTAGTAAACTACTACTACCCCTAACTACAGAGGTACATTTCAAAACATGTTAAATGAAAACAGAAAGAGAAAAGCATACACCACACACCGAGTGAACTGCATTTACATGAAGATCAAGAACATTAAAAACCATTGTATGATTACAGATGTGAGAGGCATATTATTAAATTGTGTGAATCAACTGAATGTGAATGTGAAGGAAATTTCTAAGATGATAAAATATAGCCAAATCTTGATTGTTATGGTATCCATATGTAAACCATTGGTGGAACCCCTTGAATTGTAAATCCTAAGTACAGCCTGCTTTAGTAATAAAAATATACTAAGAACTTTCTAGTTTAGTTGTGATTTGATGAAATGGATTTAATAATAGACTGTACACAGCAGACAATAGAACTAGTAAATTCAAAGAAATGTCAATAGAAAATATCCACATAGAAATACAGAGAAAAAACATGGGAAAAATATCAAACTTCATGAGAAAAGTGGGTGAGATTGAATCAAAGGTTCAAACAAACTGAAGGTAGATTTCTAGAACAAGAGGAGAAAGAGAATGGTATAGTATAAAAACATTTCGATGTAATAATCCAATGAACAACTCCACTCCACAGATTGAAGAATCTCAGCAAATCTCATGGAATTGATACAATAATGTTACTTAAAGGCAATTCATAGTCAGTTAAAATGAAATATAAAGATAAAATCCTACATGCTATCAGTATTAAAAAAAAAAAACTTCATATTACTTTCACTGATGGTTGAATACAACCACATTTTGGTAGCCTATAGACAAAAGAGTGAAATTACTTAAAGCACTGAAAGGGCAAGAAAATCTATTAATCTTGGAGTATGTAATCTATATTCAACTTGGATTGTGTATCACAAGAAATATATATTTTTAAGAAACCAGTAAAATAAAGAAGCTTTCAACTCCAAAACACAAAAACTGAGTATTTGTACCCTACAGGACAAAGAAAAAAATCTAGAAAGAGGTCATCACATTGAAAAAATATGATATCAAGTAGTAACTCAAAATTTCAGCTTCAAATGAAATGATTTTAAAAGACAAATATAGAGTAAATATAGTGTAAATAGGAATATTAAGATTTTAAAATTATGCTGTATTTGATTCTTCTCAGAAAATACTACATTGAAAATGGAAAAAAATATATAATTTCTTTATAGTAAAAGGTGGCTAACCACTCAAAGCTAATAAGAGGAGTCTAAATAATGTAGAAATGGAAAATGGGATAATCTATCTTTTAAGGGAGATTATACAAA
The DNA here is from genome assembly GCA_004024945.1 of Uropsilus gracilis. NCBI lineage: Eukaryota > Metazoa > Chordata > Mammalia > Eulipotyphla > Talpidae > Uropsilus > Uropsilus gracilis. The sequence continues at coordinate 46,914 of PVHY01000096.1, read as the reverse complement.
GAAGACATAGACCTGATAGTACCCTGCTTATCACTACCACCACTAAGTTGACAAGCACACCCTGTTGGAAAAGCTTAAGGTTATGGTCTCTTAGCGCATGGAGAAGCTCACTGAGTTCCATGGGACAGAACTGGTTTATAATATGCTAAAATTAGATAGTTGGTAAAAAGGAAGTTGCTTCATTTACGGAGAAACCATAATCTGGTCATTAACCATATGCTATTGGAAACATTGCCACAGGAAGCATAAAACAAAGCACAGCCAAATTGTGAAGAAAAGTAGCTCCCCTTGCTCTTTGCCCTGGGAAGTCCCTTCAGCACCAAATATTGCAAAACCTAATATGGTATCAACTGGCAGAACTCCATTTTCAATGTGTTGGGCAATTCAGGGTGAATTAAGAGTTGAGATACAAATAATTTATAAGTAGTACATAACAATACCTTGAAGGATACATAAATATGTAACAGTAAAATATATTACTATAAGAGCACAAAGAATGAGATGAAAACAACTTTATGTTTTTTGCCTTGTTTGGGAAATGTTTAAGTTCTGAAATTAAAGTGGACTGAAAATATCAGAGATGAAATTTTTACAGCTAAATTTTAATCAAAGAAGGAACTACTAAAGGCATTTTTTAAATCAACAAGGATATTTGCTAAATGATATCAATTATTGTTAAAAAAATTAGAAATTATAGCAATGGAAAAATAGATTAATCATATAACCACGAATATAGCCCATTCATTTTTAAAAAGAGAAGTTGTAAATAGTATCTATTCACCAAAAATACTCATTATATGCAGTCTAGTGATTAATGCAGATTTTAAAACTGTAAATAATCTCACAATAGCTAGATCCCTTTTCAAATTAGCCTGGTACTAGGCATGTTGCTACATGCACTCATTTAATCCACTGGCAGTCCAATGAGGTATTATCTCCCTTACAATGTAATCTCATTTTCATAAATATACATATATTGCTAGAAAAAATGCACTAAATTTATTTCTTACTGGTGGAATAATCAGTATTTTAAATTAGCAACCTGTTTTTGCTTCAGTGTATTTTTTTTCCCAGAGTGAACATATATTAGTATTCAGAAAACAAAAAACATAATTAAGCATTAAGAATTTAAAACGTGCAATCGAACCTTAACTATTTACTTCAGACAGTGGACAACTTAATTTATAAATTTAAGACATATATAAAGATTATAAAACTAAATACAATTTATAATCCAGTAGCTAATACAGTTTTCAGATTTTTCTGACTCATTTGTAAAAGGAATCAGTATAGAAGAAGATTGGGCTTTTCATCATGCCTCTATCATTAAAAGTAAGTTTATTCTAATTACTTTGAATTTGAAAACTACAAATATTCCTTTCAAGGGATTAATTAGGTCTCATAACTTGATCTTTTAATTTAGAGACACGGCATAAGGTGTCCACAGATGGTTCACTCAGTTAATCCAATGCTGGAACTACAAAACATGTATTATATCTGAAAAGAAAAAATGACATCTATTTTCCACTCACAAAAGACAACAGTCTTTATTTAAACAGTTCCATGTACTTTTAATCAAAGAGGAGCAGTGAACTAGTAAGCCAGTGAAACTTTTAAGAAAAATCTGTACTCCTCTTCATCTCCCAGTCCTATGCATCTAAATAATATACTTGAATTTTTCAATTACTGAATGAATAAATGAAAAAGGGAATAAATAAACTCATGAACAATAGATGACTATAATTTGAGAACTGGATATAAAACTCTATAAAGACACATCACTGAGACTCTGAGAAGTGGGTCAATATGAAGCTGTAACCCCAACATGGGAAGTATTAAAATTAAGGCATTGCTATTAACTGTGTCTGAAAAACACAGAGGCTTAACACCATAAAGGTACTTACTTCTTCTACATTGTTGCAAATCCCAGATGGGGATGAGAAAATGAATGACCAGGAGGGTGTGTGAAAGGGAATTAGAACCTCTGGTTTTCAGGAGGGGAACAGGAAAAACAAAACAAAACAAAAAAAAAAAAAAAAAAAAAAAAAAAAAAAAAAAAAAAAAAAAAAAAAAAAAAAAAAAAAAAAAAAAAAAAA